>CAFUXE010000306.1:314799-389043 GCA_903364295.1 Serranus cabrilla | reverse complement strand
GTGTGTGTGTGTGTGTGTGTGTGTGTCTGTTGGATTTCAGGATATCAGTGGGGAGGCAGGTGATACCTGGTTGTGTGTGAGGCTCTCAGGCCTCCATCTGCATCTCATCCAAATGCAGAACAACACAACATCAGAGGGGCTCCTTACTTGCATAACAATGACACAGTGCCGGTGTGATGTATCCAAAACAACAAAGTCATCAAAAGTAACTTTTTTAAAAAACAGAGACATTTTTTCATGCATTTTTTTACATGCCTAATATTTTCTCACTTTCAGAAACAATGCAAGTAATCATAAGCTTCTTTGAAAAACAACTAACAAAGGGAAGTGGGCCGCATCATATCCGAGTATAATCACCATGATATATTAAAAAGAACCAGTCAGGTTAATGAGGCCATTAATGTAAGTAATAAGTGTATTAATTAGCCAATATTTCTATGTCAGCACACAAGCTGTAACAATCCACATTTACATAGTTTTAATTGTTGTGGCTAGAAATATATCATAAAATACATACTTTGAAGAGTTGATATTTATTGGTGTTGTGAAATTGACACATTAAAACATTTATTTTATAAAGAAGAAGATTGTCTTTGAATGTCTTAAACCTGAAGCTTCAACTCATATAACTTGTTCTGTGTCTCAGTTTGCCTACTTCTGTACCTATTTTAGTTGCATGGTGTGCTTTCACTCTGACAGTGTGGAGAAATGTAATGTTGTGTTTCACTCATAATAGTCAAAAAGTTGGACACTTCTCATGCCATCTTTGCTGCATAGTGGAAGCGGCGGGACCATCCAACTATTTAAAAATTGTGAAAATGGCAGACGAGGGTTTTTTCCCCCCCACTTAGTAACGCTTTTCTGTATTTGGATGGAAAATGTTAATGTGTTAATTTATCCAGTATTTTAAGCTTTTTTATGATAAACACATTTACCTCCTTATCTGTGGTGACTGAAGAGAGCGCTATGGTCATCTCTCCATCAGAAAACTCCTTCAGCTCCAGAGTCAGCAGCTGCTCCCAGTCTGCAGCCAGTCAGCACACACAAACAGACTGACAGTTATATAAAACACAAAAACAATTTCACAACAGAAAGAAAAACAACACAATCATGAAGCCCTCATTTCCAGAAGTCAGACAATAGATGAAGGGACATTGTGAAGTTTGAACTGGATGAGTTGGATGTACCAATGTCTTTTTGTTATAGCAGTCTACTAGTCGTCTGTGGACACTATGACTGTATATGATGACCACAGGCAGAGGATGATGGATATGGATTGTTATCTTAAGTTGCATGTCAGACTGCAAAGGCTCTTTATCACAGATTAAGAAATAGTCCATATAATCCCATTATTATATAATCCATTATTTAAAATTAATCTGTGTTTAATTAAAGTTGCTCTGTATGTTCAAATATGCACCTCGTAGCTTCTGTTCATCACGTTGACCTGCAGTGACATCACTCCATTGCTCCAAAGATCTCATGAGCTTCTCCAGTTGTGCTGACCGTCGGCCATGTTTATTCCACAGAGCTTCACTTTGCAGCCGCAGGGCCTCTGCAGACACACAAACACATACGGGTGTGTCCAGGATGCATTTTAATAACAACATGACCATGAAGACCAAAATATACATAGTATACTTTTTTACTGTGAAATATGACTATTTTTTCTTTACATTTCAGGCCTCTGTGCACATTCAGTGATTCACTACTTCTATTGATCAGTACTGACAATCAATGCAAATCATGGATTGTCAGTACTGATCAATAGAAGTAGTGAATTAGTGAATGTCCTTTAACCCCTCGTGTTGAGCTGGAGTCAATAAACAATCATGTAGATTGAGAGAGTGTCTTGTCTTTTTTTGCCTTTATTTTAATTAACGTTGCCATCAGGGACCAGGAAAAACACAACATTTCTGTTGTTTTGTAAAATGATGTGGGAAACTCAGGCTTCAGGAAGATTAGCCTGGAACTATTGAAACTATTGAAACTTCTTCAGCTAAATGATGCCTGCATTCAGTCATTTTTTACCAAGATCTTAGCTATTTCATTTTTTTGCCAATTATCGCAAGCATTCTTTGATTTAATGCAACGTATTATTGGCCCATTACTAAAGCAGCTACAACCCATACAGTCTGTGGTTTGGTGGCGTCGAGTGCCGTGTATTGACAGAGTTGGCAGTTCACTAATGTATTCTGTTGTGTTGTGTAATGTATTCCTGTAAAAATAATTTGGATGTGGTTTCAAATTCTAGTCTTGTCTAAGTCTTTTGGTATCGGTATCGCTTTAAGGGTTCTGGTATCATAATCTTTTTTAGCAGAAACATCAGTCTAACTGAGGTACCACAATAGTTTATAAATCATTTAATAAAAAGGTGACAAAAAAATCAAGATCAAACTGCTTTTCATTCTCCAAATATTTCCCACTGGTGTCACTTTAATCAAGAACTCTCAGAAATTTGCAGCAAATGTGCCATACAACTTTACATAGTGCATTTAATGTGAATTGTAAAAAAGACTGAAATGTTGTTCAACTAGCCAGAAATAGCAAATGACCAGTTTAGTATCTAAAAAGTTTATATGTCCTCCGGGAACATTTTTCTTCAGACAGAGTTTATGGGGCTCAGGAATGAGCTCTTTAGGAATCAATGAACCTGAAACTGCACCGTCCAAAGACACACAGCACATCGCTCTCCTGCTCTAATTTGCTCTTTTTCTTTTCTTAACTTTTCTCTTTTCCTTTCACTACATCCACTTTATTTCACTTTTCCAATACCGGACAGATTCTCTGTCCGTCCGTGTTTCTGTAAATCACAGCGAGTGACGGCAGAGAAGAAAAGCAGCAGAGCGTTATTGAACAGAGATCAGTCATGTCTCCTGCCCAACAGTTACACAGCTGCTTAACACTGACAACCTGAGAACCTGTTCGGAAGGCTGCAACTGGCTTATACACACATGCACACGCACACAGGCACATTCACACACACACACTGCATATTTTCTCTGTTTATGTCCCACATTTGAAAGCCACATAAGTAGAACTCAGCTGATGTAATTGTTGCTGTTCTCTGTCCTGTTGGATAGCTTAAATCAATTTCAAATATTTACTTCTCCTTCATTTCTTGTAAAAACTTTTCATACTTAAGTGGGAAAATATATGACTACATAAAAAAGAAGAAATAACTTCACAGACTAAACTAACTTCAAATAAAAAAGAGTCACATTATGGGACTCTGTGTGTCTTTCAGCACTCTTCCTTACTCACACTCACCACCCCTCATCTCTCTCTTTCTCCATCTCTCCTGGTGGGTGTTAAGCGAGTCATGTCAGGGGATTTGTGTGTGTCCTCCTTCATCGCCCCATTACTCCCCCTGGGGGGCGCCTGCGCCTCCCTCACCTCCGAGAGTCTCCCCCAGCGCTGCTCCGATGTGCTCTGCTGCCTCTTGAAGAATCTCCCCGGCGACAGTCGTCACCGCGGACGGTGCCCCATCATCCCCTGCGTCCTGCTGCCCGTCGTGATGGACCACTCGCAGGATGCTGGACTCCAAGGTGTGGTACTCAGAGCTAGGAGAGTGAAGGAGATATGGATGGCTGCAGGGGAAACAGCGTTGATTGTGAGGCATTTGCATAAACAAAACTCCCCTTTGGGTCATGAGTGATGAACACACGCAGGCCTGAAATACACACCCAAACATACTCTCCATCTCATTTTGCATCAACAAATACAGTCTTCTGAGCCAGAACCCACCGTGTCCGGATATTTTTGTGGACTGTTTGTGTGTGTGAGGTTCAACATCACCTGTACACACATTAATCAGTCCATTGAAACATAAAACTTCCTAAATTCACTGAGCCCGCTTTCAGGTAAGATTTTAATTACTCCCCCAGTGTCTCATCTATAAAGCAGTTACAGATTAGCTAAAGCTATCTACATAACTGACCATGTGTATGTGTGTGTGTGTGTGTGTGTGTGTGTGCGCGTGTGTGCTTCGACATGATTTGCATTTGTGAGTGTGTTTACCTATCCAACAGTCCATCTCTCAGCAGTGTGAGTGAGAGTTTTCCGGTGTGATGAAGCTTTATGAGGTCTACATCCTCTCTCCACAGCAGCAGACTCTCACGAATGTTCACCCTGCGCAGATAGCTCACCGTCTCGACGGGCAACACAGCGTCACTTCGCCGGCGGGAGAGGACAGGCACGCACACACCACCTGACGTTTCCTTCTGAAGCACACAGACACACACAGTTTGTCAATCAAAACAGGTGCATTGAAAAAACTGAGATATCCCCACAAAGTAAAGCAATAAGTATGTTTTATTTGATCAAATACAGATTTAAATTTGAAGGTGGTATGTTACTAAATCGTTGTCATTAGTTTACCACAATTAAATAATGTTGATGATCATAGATTGATAACAATCTCATGTAATACACTTAAGATTCCTGAGAAGTTTGACCAAAAAAGTGATCAATAAAATAAAGGGAAAGTGGAGCAAACGTACAACTTACTCCACAGTTTGAACTGAAATGCAGTTTAATAGTGGACCATGTTAAACCTTGTTTGGTGCATTTTGTTTGATTAACTAGTGATGCATAGATATTTACCACTATAATATATATGCCAAGACAGCACTTGCCAGTTCTTTCTAATTTCAGGCAATTAAATGTATTCAATGACGATCAGTATGTAGTTTATTAGACATAGTGTAGATTTCTAAAGTCAGGGCTGACAATAAGCAGGTGGTAGGATCTGTGCTGTAACTTTCATAGACAGTTTATATAGAAAATACATGCAGACAAACAGACAGTAATCATGTCACCTGGCTGAGGTGCAGTGCTATGCACAGTGTTGCTGCCACAGTGTCAACATCTGGCTCCGGTCCACCTAAAACAGCATGGACGTGATCCTCTGCTGCACCTGCCTGGAAACACATTCACAAACATACATGGCTGTTATTGGCTTCTTCATTTCTTAATATGCTTGACAAGACATCATTCAGTGATACTTAATCTCTTTGCTTTCCAACATCCAATAAAGGAAGCAGGTGACAGTGACTGTACATCACTGTTTGATCTGGTATCGATCCGATAGAACTGTATCACTTCAAACTACTTGAGCCAGCAGGACTGTGTTGGATGACTGCAGCATTTTGAAACCAACAGCATGCATTAATAATGAAATCATGGTGCTGCGAGTTTTAGTCCATGCTTGAAAGAGAATAATATACAATGTGCACTACACTAGAGGCAAAAACAGTGAAGCAATGGTCTAAATTAGCAAGAGAAACGTTCTCACTGCTAACTCAGAGTAACACACTGTAACAGAGAAGTGATAAGTTCCATTAATTTCACTAAACAATGCAGACAAACACTCCTCATTAAGGTTAAGTGGACATTAATGACAGCTCCATTACAGAGATTAAGCTTTCATCTCTGAGTGAAAAAGGCAGAAAATGTCTCCCTTTTCTGACTGGGGCTCTTGCTATTAGATTTTAATATTATGGCATTCCAGCATTGATGTTTAAATACAGATTTTTAATTAGAGTTACATGGGGGCACACATACAAAGATTCTTTGTGAATGTGAGAACAACACATTCTTAGGACTTCAGAACATCATAATGAGCAAAGGGGTCTGTTACATTCCAAAGGGCTTGTGTTGTGTGTGTGTGGTGCCTCTCCTCCCCCTCCTTCCTGTTTCTTCCAGGTGTAAACGACCTGATTGGATCCACCTGTGGAACTGACTTCCACCTGCTGAGCCAATCAGAGGTGGTGTGTGGCAGTTTAAAAAGGCCCACATTCAGGATCACCGGCGGCTGCCATCTTGTCCTTTTGTTAAGCTCTGTCTGTGAGACTTGTGTTTTTTTTTTTTGTTCTAGTCTTTGACATTTTTCTGTGCAACGCTGTGGTGGTAGGATTGGAACATTAGGTAAGTTGAGTACCCTACATTCTGCAACACGTAGGTACATTTCTGTTAGACACATTATGTTTATTGGTTGGTGCCACACATGTAGTTATTTCAAATCTGTTTACAGAGAAGCCAGTTCGGTATTTGTTTCCTGATTTTGTCTTCCACCTTGTTTTGTGAAGCCTTGTGGTATATCTTTGTTGGATATACCACATCACATTGACTCCTGAATTTCTTTGGTTGTTGTGTTGCAATCCTCATAATTTTTAAAGAGGAGATGTAACAGTTCTCTTTAATGACATGCATCTTAATTTCACCTACTGAGACTAGAAGGAAACAACTGGATTTTGGGTAATTTGGATCAGAATCTTGCTCAGCAATTCCCATCTTGTTCTTGTGCTGGGTGTTCTTTGTCAATCAGTAACGTTTTATCTAAAACAGATAAGCTGACTCACCACTAGTACAAGCCTGCCCTGCAGCCTGCAACATTAATCAAGCGGCAAAATGTGGATACAATGAATATCCCGTCTATCTTCAGCTCATCTTAATGGGCTTGTAGGATGCTTTGACGGGAGAGGGTGGAGCAGTGGAGGGAAGAAGCAAGTTTATGAAAACAAAGACCGGTAAGAAGCCCTGACTGTTCAAATTTCCTGGCTCGATTCTTGCAGGTAGCTCAAACTGGCAACCTCATAGCTCAGTTGTGCATCCTCTTTTTGATTTACCCTTCTAGATTTATTGAGCAAAGTTATTCAGGAATCAGACATTAGAAGCAAGTTAACCAGAAATCTTTAACACATATAACAATGCTTTTGCTACAAATTAGAAACTGCACTTTATGGCTGTCCTTTTTTTTTTTTTTATTTATTTTTTTTTAAAAGATGAGCTCATCCCATCCCAGTAAACCTTTAGCAACTTCTATTCTAAACAAAAGCACAATATTATTGTAAGAAAAATGCAGCTGCACTAAAGAGGTGCCACCATGTGACATTTACACACTCAGTAAAAAGTTAAAAAGTAAAAGTTTGCACTAATGGTATTCATTCAGTGCAGCTGAAGTCACATTTTCAAAAAATTCCCAACTTTGAGGTCAGAACTCCTCTTTTTGAACAGACAGACCTCAACGATATGATTGCCCATCTTTGTGTTTACCTGTGAACATCATTTGCCATCCAATAGACATTATCTGACCCCATGTCCTATTTGTGATGCAGTTCACATGTACAACTGGTTTGTTGTCTGAACAGCTAAACAATCTGCAGCTGCAGACTAGACACTATCAAATGACAATGCATGGTGATTGAGTTATTAGCCAGTTCCATTAGATGCTTTTTATATTAAAACAAAGACAACTAAATGTTAACTGTAATGGATTGATTATTGACTAAATTAATGGAAGTCGATGGCTCCCTTGAAAGTAAATAAAATCTGTTTACAAAGTTACGCCGTGCTTTGGAAAAAATGCTCAGCAGTAATTAAATGTGTGGTTAGTGGGTATAAACATGAAAGCATGGTCCACAGACTTCAATGCCTTTATAATGTTTACGTGTAATATCACCCTGATGCTCAGCACATTTGTTGACATGTCAAATACATAATGGAGTCTCATGATTTAATGGAGCTTAATGCTGGGGATAGACAAAGTACTGGTAATAATGCATATGGAATGGAGCTGGTGTCTTATTTCTGTTCATGGGGCCAGATAGACAAATGAAATGACGGTAGAAGAAATGAGAGACCAACACACAGAGAGGGAGGGAGGGATGAAGAAGGTTAAAGGCTGCTGATTAGACTGAGAATGAGAGAGGAAGCAGTGCAGGGAGATTGGAGGAACGAGGGCAATGAGTTTGAAGAAGGCTTATGAAAAAGGAGGCTGAAATCAAGGTATGGGCAGCAGGTTGATAAGTCAGACATGTAGAGGAGATGAGGGAAAGGAAGGGGGGAAAGGAGGATAGGCATGTGGAAAAATGTGATAGGAAGAAGAAAAGAGAAAGAAGGGGGAAGAATTTAGATAGGGAGTGAAGATGAGAGGCAAAGAAGTGGAAAGGAAGCGAGGGAACACTATAAAGAGGAAAGAGGAGAGGGTTTGTGAGAGAGGAGAGGGGGAGGAGGTCTGCAGCCAGGCCCTTCATAGGGAGAAGGAGAATAAATCAATATGAGATAGCCAGAGAAAGGAAGCGATGCATTAGCAGGAGAAAAGGCCACTCAGTGTCTGTTCTACTGCAGCAGGAGAACATAGGTGTGTGTGTGTGTTTGTGTGTGTGTGAGTGCACGAGCATCCATCGGCAATCTGATATCCTTCAATCTGAGTGCTCTCCCTCTGAGCTCTATCTCCTCTCCTCTCCTCGCCATGCTGCCTCAATTTGTATTTTCAGCCAAATATCACTCTGAGATGAGGAGATTTACCCGCTTACAGTAATTACTCCTTGCATAAAAAGCTGTGGGGCAGTAAAATACAACCTTCAAATGTATTCGGAAACAGTAAATGTTTACATTTCTGGTGCGACCATTGGAGTAACTGTAGCATGTCCAAGCACATTAGGTTGAAGTCAGGGAAACACTGTGAACGAGTCCCCAGTCATCACACACAGACAACTAAGACACAAACAACTGCTCAAATCAAAGGGCAGCAGATGTTTGAGTGTGGAGCCAAAATGCATCAGCCCATCTGACCACTGCAACACATTTGGTGACAGTCAGGTGCGCTTTGACCTGACTAACACAATTTGGTTTATTTCGGTGCAACCAAACCTGCCAGCTGACAGGCCTTATAACTATGGTCTGTATTGATACATTCGTAGCACTGTCCATGGTGCTGAAGTAGCAGACAGATTTATAATTGCAGCGAGTCCTCTTAATCCCTCCCTACTGTCAGTTTCATCTTGGATCTTTAATATTCTCTGAACTATATATCTAAGAGGTGGGGTCGCTAGTTGTGGGTAAATGTAACATATTTTGTCTGTCCAATCTGTTATAAAGCAACAAATCTACTGTTGTCTATGGCAGTTCAAATTTCATCTTAACTTAATATCTCTGGGCACAAAAGTGAAGCAGCCAGAGGAAAACTTCTTCCTCTGTAGTGAATGTGTCAGCCACCTGGCCACAACAAAACGTTTTACTTAATATACATTCACATATTTGCACTTTTTGGTGAATTTTTCATGCACAGAGTCCACCTGACTCAAGTCAAAGTGGGGGAAATCCTGAGCCTGGTCCAAGATGTGACCCCTTGTGGTTAAACCCCAATAATTATAACCTATGTATTGGTTCTGTCCACAACTGCAGTGATTCTGGCCTTCAGTATCTAATGTCTAAAACCACACCCGCTGCAAGCCATATTTGGTTTGCCATCCGAACCCTTGCAATGCACAGCCTGATGTGGGGATGTAATTGACTTTGCAACACTCTTAGCAAAAAGAAGGCTATCACTATCCCGGAAGCATCCAACTCCACTCTCCTTCTCAGTCTGGATAAATCATGTTGTGTTTTTTTAGAAGCTTGGAAACTATAACGTTCCCTCTCAGGGGAGCGGCTGATGCTTTCTTGAAGTTATGGAGACCATTTATATTAGTTAGTTAGTTAGTATTTCAATAACTTATTCCTACAGACTCTCTGGTCTTTTTACCACTCATATAATGTGTCCTTTCTAACTGCACCTATTAGTGCCTCTGTAGCCTGTCAGCTTGTCCCATTTACTCCAAATGACAGTTTAACTCCTTGAGGAGTTTGCCCATCCACCATTCTCTCTCTTTTTTCCTTATGTTCTGTTATAGTTAAAGCTAAAGTAAAATATGGTGATATTTAAATATGTTATTGTTCCACTATCACATAAAAAAGAAAAGAAAATTTCATTGCATTATAATGTCACCATTTGTGTATAAGGGAAAACAAAAAAGGAATGGTTTAAGAAAATTTAAGTAACTCTATTGTAGTAACTTATATATAAAAAAGTATTATTCTGATGAAGAACATATCAGTTGTTACTTTTTCTTCTGTTTCAATCATGCTAATAAATGTTTAAGATTTATTGCACTTTCCAATCTACCTTTTCACAGCCTGAGTGCCTTAAATAGTAATTTGGCAAAAAAAGGCAACCTCTTTTATCCAGACATTTGTTTTATGCCAACTATTATTATTAAGCGACTTTGAGTACCTTTTAAAGCATTATATAAATCAGATATATTATTATTATTAGGCCTCACAGTAGATATTTATTGAGATAAGGAGTAACAAATGTTGGCCCACCCTATAGACACACATAGAGTTAACAGATGAACTATTTAAGACTTTGGAATGATCAAATTCTGGTACTAAGCACAAAGTTAAAGCCAGAATCAAAGAGGTCCTGAGAAACCTTGTTCAGGTTTGTGTGGGTGTGTATTAGTGTGCACACTGAGAAGGACAGATGGTGGAAGTCCACTCAGCACATTGCTTCAGCTCTATGCCAAATGATGGTAGAGTGAAGGAAGGAGAGCTGCGGAGCTATGCAGAGCAACACTGATGGAGAAAGAAAGATAGGTTCGGTGAGCACTAAGAGCCAGGACAATTAGAGGTATGGATGTTCTGGACGGTGGCCATACAGAGAGTAGAGAGAGAGAGAGAGAGAGACAAGGAGAATGACAGAGAGTGGTCAGCAAAATAGCGAATCATCAACGTTTATATTGGGCAGCTGGGAAAGAGAGATAAAGTGTGTCTGTGTGCACGAATGTGTGTGTGCATTAGAGAGAAATGGTTGATAATCATGACATGTGTCACACTTTATCTGCAACCTCCATGACACTCATCAGTTGCCCTCCTTATCACTCAATTACCCTGCTGTGCTCTGATCTGCGGATTTGCGTCTTTGATCTTCTTCTCCTCAGCTTTCCCCTACGTTTATGTGAAGTACATCACAGATAAAAGCTCTAATCCTTTTCAAATTTAATTCAAGACAGGTTGTTCACATGCATGTTGGTATTGTGCCAACAGGCACCTGTTTATATGAATAAACTTAATATTCTGAATACTGTAGGTTGGCATATTAGTGTTCATATCAACACATGTTCTCCAGAATATATTTACCTTAAAATCATTTAGTTTAGTTTTATGTTTATTATAGAATTTCCAAACTTTTAAGGCATGTTTTATCATCATTTACTGCTAAATCAGCTTTTGCACACATGACCCAGTCAGCCAGTGTTTATGCTATCATCTAAGTGGCCAGGAAGTGCACAGTTTGGACTTTGGCTTTGACCCCCTCTGACAATATATGTACCTTACCCTGTGTGCGATTGCACACAGGTGTTATCTGCTGAGGAAGATGTGTGTTGTGTAATATGATTGAAAGCTCTTACAAAAGCTGTTAAATGGACTCTTAACGGTGAGATAATTTGTCAACTGCTGTTTCAGAGGCCAAGAATTAATGTTGAAGCTCAAATGTGAGCACAATTCTATTAAAGCTAGGCAAACTTCATGTCATATGATCAAAAGCTCCAACTACATGGACCATAAGGCAGGACTGTCACTTATAGATGATGTCTATGATGGTATAAATGGTACTGAGGTTACCAAATTATTGATATTTCAACATTTTTAATATCACGTTTAAAGCAATATGATGTCCACATTCGTTTTTTAACAAGTATGAAAGCTATAATAAAAAAAACATTTCGACAATTACATTTTGAACCCAAGGCTGCACAAATATAACAGTTGGGAAGAAAATCCTCTGTGTGGTAATATCCATTCATTGACTTCTCCCATACTACCACTATGTGCAGGTTACTTATTTTAAAAAAAATAGGAAAAAATATTATTTTGTGAGCCTAGGACTTTTCTTTTTGCTTTGTCTCTAATAGAGGTATTGAATATCCTTTCTTTCAGTATTGCATCTGGTATTGTGACAACCTTAGTCGGAACAATAATTCCTGCAGAGAGTGGGGTTTCCTAAGTGGAGTAAAGTGACTGAGAATTACATTTTAAGAATTTGATATCCAATTGTATAAAAGCATCAGTAAATCATGCCTGTTAATGTGTGCTTGTGGGTGTATGTGTGGGTTTGTGGTTTCCCATCCCTTTGTAATGCATGAAAAACAGCACCGAGTTGACTCAATAACCAAAAACAGCCAAATCATTACTATTGACAAGTCCCCGAACAATAGTGTGTGTGCTCTTCAGCAGCTGGCAAAGTTATATCTGATCAATTCATGACACAGACAGGCACCTGGCCATGTTCTATACTCAGAGAAATGAAATGATAAACCCAGCCAAAATATAAATGCATAAAGTGCAGCAGTGCCAACATCACCTGGACACTGAGTCATTGCAAATACTCTTTGGAGGAGGTGAGAATATACAGTATGTGTTCACAGCTCAAACCCTTTGAAAGATACCGCCATGACCATGCACTGCAACTGATGCTCATGCCATTTAAACAAGCACATATAGAAAGGGCAGTTTGAGGGGGCCTATAGCCCACGGCCTCAAGGCATCATCCATGAAAGGCTCCCTGATGTGAACTCTGTGCAAGTGTTGCAAGGCACTGCTGGTAGACTAAATGCACACAGGCCATCACTGTACACAGAAATGTAAAAAGAACTGAACCACATATCTATAATCTCAAGCAATATGCAAATATGTGTGCCCCCCCAAAGGCTCCACAGTCATTTAGTGTATATAAATTAGGTTGTTTAGTATTTGCATGAGGCATTTTTATGTGTGAACACATATTCAGTTCGGGATCAAATGCAAATCATGAGTCAGTATCTGCAGAGCAACCAGATAGCAGGGAAGCACAGCCTCTGGCTAAACTTGTTGATGTCACGCCTCCCCCTCATTAGAAATCAGCTCCTCATTCAAATTCACACACTGATGTTCCTGTAAACACAACGAGCCTATTGTACTGGGCCAAACGCGCCTTCCTTCCCCCTGTACTGTCATAATGTCGATCTACAGGTGCTTGGGGGACCGAAAAGAGGCTTTTTTGCCGTGCGCCTTTTCAGCAACAGGAACGCAGCCTGTAGCACGGCAGTATCAGCCTTCCCGTCATGGTCTCATTCATTACACCCACAACCTGGTGTTAGCGCCGCTGAAGGCTTGCAACTCACCCCGAGTCTGCTCTGGACCCTCCGCAAATACTCTTCCATGTCGGCCTGCGTCGCTACGGCGTCGCTGCAGATCTCTCCATACACCAAGTTTCGGCAATAAGGCTGCTGATGCGTGTGTGTGTGTCTGTGTGTGTATGTGTGTTTTTTCTCGCCGCTTCCGAGTCCCCCGCTGCGCTCGCACTGCAGCACTCTCTGCTGCTGTGTGTGCCGTCGGTCCTCCCCTCCTCTACGGGGTGAACCCACAACACCGAGCAGTGGGTGTGACGGCAGGAAGAGGAGATCCGACGGAGGCGCGCTCGGTGATTCAACCGCGCTCCCTGCGGTAGGGAGCCCCCCCAACCGTCCGCCACATATACACAAAACACACACACACCTATCCTATAGCGTCCATAGCTTCAGCGTCCACCAATGAAAAAAACCCGTAGTGAATGATAAACAGGGTGCTCCAGCACCACGGACAGCACCCTTTCATTGCCAGTGGCGTTAGTATTGGTTTCAGCACCTTCACACTTCTGCTGGGCAGAAATGTATCGATATAGGTGGGCCTTTATTGGCGCGCCGCAGTTTTCACACATTTTGCCATTTTGCCGCAATGTGTTCAAACTCAATGCCAGAAGCAAAGCGCATTGCAACGCCTCTCTGGATGGTGAGTGTGTGTATGTGTGTGACAGGAAGCACTTTAATTAATCTGAAAGATGACCTGACAACCAGAAAAACGGAAGCCCCCTCTCTGTCTCTCTCCCTCCACACACACACACAATAGAAAGTCAGCCAGACCTGAAACTTTAATATTTAAAATGGACAAGGCATTTATTGCTGGGCCAGGGTGCCACTGGATTTATCTGTTTATATATTAGCCTCTCTCTTTCTCTCTCTGTCTATCTGTCTCCTAAATGCCATACCATAACCTTCCTGTAAGTTTTTTTTTAGCATGTGCATGGCTGAAATTCACCTGCAAACTGCAAAATTTGATGGGCCCCAGTACTGACCAACCATAGAATACAAAATAAAGGCGACCAACCAGTCTTTTCATATCCTGGAGTAATGTTACTTGACCCCAAAGTTTCCATGAGTTAGTTTAGGAACTGTGCAAGTAAAATAGGAAACTAAACAAATAGTGTACACGAGTAGTATTAAACTCAGATTTAACAAGGGTTGCAGCCTTTCCATAATATCATAGGACCTGCATTTTGTGCACTGACAAATCTTCTGTTATTACAACTACCAAAATCCACTGACATGTGGTGACCTGGTGATTTCTGGGCTCCTAAGGGTCTTGGAAAAGTGGGCAGTTGCCTGTTTTGATATGTTGGTAATCCAGTTATCTGTAGGCCTTTACTGTCAACCATGTGTGTGTGTGTGTGTGTGTGTATGTGTGTGCTTTTTCACTGTTACTGTCAATGGCTTTTAGTTCGGTACCGCATTCATTGGAATCAACTCATTTTCCTGGCGTAGGCAATATGAGCAGCTCTAAAAGATGTCGTGCTTCCTATTTGTGGTGAGGGCAGTGATTCTCTGGTCTTACAGTAATGGAGGCTGTGTTAGTGCACCATCAATATGGGGAGCCAGAAGAGCTTTGTCCTGTCAGACCAGAGTCAAGCAGACATAATCAATATGATTTCCGGTCACAATCTTCAAAATAAAATGCGCATTGATTATTACGACGGATGAGCTCATACAAGCAGCGATAGCAACCAGAATATTGACAGTCAATGCAGACAGATAAAGTGAGTCAAACCGCACGTCCTTTACCTGTGATGCAGTAAATATGACTTAAAAACACATCTCTGCTGCTTATGTTTAAGTTACAACGTAAAATGCTGAAAACTCTGTCAAACTGATGATACCTTCTAGCTGTAGGTTTTCACACCGCTGACTTGTTTTATTCAATGAGGCAAGATTGGAAGTTTGGAAAATTCACTAAACAGTATAAGTATATATTGTAATTAGTAATTCGTGAAATTCTTACACAGTGTGAAATGCTGCCCCCTTTGTTTTTCTGGCATGTGCCAGGATTTGTACCTTTGAGGTTTAGAACGTCTGAGGTTTTCCTTTAAGATCTGACGTGATCTTCTGTACGATTCTCATCTTGATGATTGAGTGCTGTGAACAGAGCGGCTGACAGCCTGTAATGACAGCTGATGTGAAGGAACACACCTCAGGGGTCACTGTGTGGTTGCAGTCTGTTGCAGCATTGCAGCTGTTAGGTCAACAAAAGGTCTTTAATAAGAATACTGTGACTATGAGGTGGACTTGTGACCAACTGAGGTTTTTTTTGGTTCTTTTAATCTGGCTCTTAATGACTTGTTGTCGGTTTGTACTCATAAACGACTGGGTCTTTGGTTTGGTGGCGTGCCCTGTGCTACTCACTGCTCGCTGAATGAGAGTCTGTCACTGAGCAGTTTGATTTCTTGATATTTGCGTATAAGCTAATATTAGTATATTATTTATAATTTTACTTTACTTATTTACTAACTACTAATGTTTTCGTGCAGAATTGAATTTGTTTGATTTTTTGTTTTAATACAGCACATATTAAAAGTCCAACATCCAAGTCAAAATTTCCATTCCATCCAGACTAACCATTGGCTTTCAAGTATGTAAAATTATTTTGTAGATCCTATTTGGACATGTTTAGATTGTTTGTATATTTTGATGAAGGGCATTTGTTGTGTTGCTAATAAATAGTCCTGTAAGATACAAAACCATGCTACCTCCAAAAATGAACCCATAGCTAATTTGTACAAGTAGCTCATAGCCCATATTTAGTGATCATGACAGAAGCTAAAGTGGAAATCAGAGTTCAAAAGTCAACATAGGCAGGAGGTGAATGGATGGATCAAATGAATGGAGGACTTTGACCCAGGAGACTGATGTTCATATCCCATATGTAACCAAAACTCAAGCCTGATTTGGTGTTAATGCCGCTGACACGTAAACTCATGACATGTTGTGTAGCTTAACCAACTGTTTTTCAAAGTGGGGTCCTGACCGCAGCTTCAGAGATCATCACAGTCATGTACCTCATCCACTTACATCCCATCTGTCACTTACCAATATTCAGTTACAGTACAACCGCATGATCAATTTGACCGGCAATTCGTCCATACAGGACAGATTTTGTTGTAGTAAACACCTCTGTAGTGTCCACTTTATTTATTTTTAATATGATTCACTCTAGTACTGATTGTTCATTGTCTTTTATTTTTTATAGTAATAATATGTATGTATAATATTTTTGTGTTTAGTGGTATGTATTTGTCATTGTCTTTATATACAGACCTAGTTATGTGCAAGATTGCTGCTGTTATAGTTTGAATATGTTTCATTTGTTAATGTTAAAATGTTTTTTCTTAACTTCTCTTTGTGACATTTTTAATATGCATTGTTTTTAAATAAAATAGGGTTTGCAGATAATTAATTTGTCCATCTCCATTGTGTGTGTTTTTGTTTGTACATCCTACTATGTGATAGAGAGCGAGAGTGTAATAGAAGGATACGCAGTAATGTTGAGAGAAAAGAGGGCAGATGAGAAATCCATCTGAACTGGCATCAGTGTGTTTTTCAATGAGTGCCTAAATGACGACAAAAACTTTCAAGTTAATTCAGAAATTAAAAAATATAGATGTGTACAGTGTCTTGTCTTAGCACTGAAAATTCATGATTTTTTTCAACTGAAGATGTTTAATCTGTCCATCTGCACCACAAACTACAGTCTAAAACTTAGTATAGAGTTGCATTAACACTTCTCTGGTGTAGTAAAAATTAAAGAAAATTAAATAATTATTGATTACATGTCTATTGTTTTGGATTCCATTGTACTGCTAGATAGGTATTTATGTACCCATGTGAGGCTGTATTATTCCCTTTTCCATACATTATGACCAGACTAAGGGTGTCACAATATACCTGTACTGACAATAACCAATATTTAAAATTATATTGTATAAATAATCCAGCACCTCTTAAATCCTCTGGATTTTTTGTTCATCTGTATGTGTGCTTGCCTTTTTAAATCCATTATGTGTTTTTGTTGTTTTTGTACTCGTTTTGCACAATTATGTATACAGACCCTCCCTCCTCCTAAATACACTTGTATGTTCATTAATTTGCCAAAAAAAGAGACATAACACATCAAATCAAGTGAAAAGGAGTTTTCTACACATGTTGAAAAAGATAATGTTTTATAATTATTTAGCCCCAAAACATTGTGCAGTTAAAATCTGCAATTGTGTCAGCCCTAAACCAGACAGACGTAAATTATGCAGCACTTTCAAATATGTATTAGTAAATAATGCAGACCCTGGTGTGCAATGTGAAATTGTTTGGGTGAAATAAAGGAATAATAAAGGAATAATAACAAAGCTTATGGATATTAATAACAATAATTAATGTTTTCCTGGTGACAGTTCTGTTGTACTAGAAGTTTGAGAGTTTGTGAAGAAAACAAGAAAAACTGTTTTTTATGCAGAATGCAAAGTTTGCCACTGTGATGAATAATAATAGTTGTACCTTAGCTGACTGACTGAGATAACTCTAGCAGGCAACAGGCAGACACACTGCAGCTTTCATCCATTAATGCTCCTGCTTGCTCGCTCTTTTATGGGAAAACAGAAAGATCTGTCGTATTTTGCCTCTAAATAATTTCCCATTACACAAGTTAAGGCTTACAGCGTCTGCACCACAGTCCTAAACTGGTTTAATTTTCCATTGAAAACAATAGGCCTCGCTAATTGATTTTAATGGCTCTCTCCGCGACGATGAGCCCCTTATGACTTGGAGAGAGGTCTTTAAGATTATTATTATTAGTATAATTGCCATTACCCCCACACTTTCCCTTTGCGAATGGGAGACAGAGAAAGAATATCTTTGCCCTTAAGCTGAACAAATAATTATTAGAGACAGGAAACAAACAGACGACCGTCACTCACACGCACGCACACACGCACACACACATATAAACGCTCCACCTTAGAGCAGACCCCCTCCTGGCGACCCTCATTCCCTCCGCCGCCCTCTTCGTGCAGCGTGCCGCTTGTAATTTATGCAAAATTAATTGATACATCTTTTATAATTGATGTGCTGTAAACTTAATGAGTAATTTATGTAATTAGTCAATTAAGGATAATTCCAGCATATGTTCCGTATGCCCAGAAGGTGCGCTTTACAACTAGTTATTTGTCCAGGAGTTGGGTGCAGGCGAAGACTGCCGTAGACTACCTAATTAATTTTGTTATGCAGATCAGCCACGGTGTCTATTTAACGGCCCCCTTTGTGAAAACAGATTTAATATTGATCTTTCCCGGGCGTTTAAAGAGGATGCTTTTACCCGCGTTGGCCTCTGAGGGCCTCAGAGTTTCAAAACTCATTTTTCAGGCGCCAGAAAAAAAAGAAGACAATTATGCAAAGAAAACAAAAAAAACACAAGCACAACAAAACGACTTTCTTTATTTAGCGATATAAATGTTCGCTCTTTATCAGGCGAAGTGGCACTAAAAAGTGATTTTCCTCGCAACTACATGATGTCTTTAAAATATGCTCTGCGTCGACACAGTTGACCTTTTGAGTGGGCTTGAAGGACTGAGACAACGGGAGAGATGCAACGGCTAATTAATTGACACAGTTTTGAATATTCATACCTAATACAGCGAGCTTGCCCTTAATTACATTGTTGGACTTCTCTCCTAGGAGGCTAAATCACGAAAGGCTTAATTATTGTAATGTATTCGAGGCCCCACCGGGGCACCGTGGAAGACAGGAGCCGTCAAGGACCCAGTCATGACACCTGGCTAGAGAAAAAAATATACGTGCAGGGGAGCAGCTTTTGTTGTTCTCCGCTGAACAGAATTCAGAGCAGGGGATGAAGTTTGTTTACATCCTTGTAGGATTCACCGGAGAGTGTTTGAACAGACAGACAGCCGCCGGACTCCCCTCTCAGCAATTAATCAACAACAGCCCCCCTCCCTCTCTCCCCCCTCTCTTTCTCTCTCTATATGTGTTTGTGTGCGTGCGCGCGCGTGTGTAATTGAGAGCAAAGGAGTTGCGCACTGATGATTGTGCGCAAAGGAAGACATGATTTATTGTTTGCAAAGTCTGAAAGTGCAGTCGAGCAAATTTAACAAAGAGGTTGTATTTATATATCCCATTCTTTACTATTTATCCCGTCAGGTGAAATGTGCTAAGTTGGCAATTCGAACACATTCTGTGTATAAGTATTTCAATCAAGTTATCTCAGCACGAGACATCTTGATTTTAAAAAAAATAATGTTTTATGAAATATTTAAAAGCCAATGGAGCCCTGACCTACATGATATAGTATATGCCATTTAGACTGGTGTACTGTTCTTTTTAGGCACAGAGGTCAAAGGTCAGGGTCAGCTACGCTTTGCCCCAGGAGCAGTCAAGGAGTTATTGGGGATTTAGCAACTTGCTGAAGGAAATCGAGACAAGTATTCTCCTTAAACACAGTTTAGTGGTTAAAAACAGTCACTGGTTATTTTCTGTCCCTGTGTACTTTACGCAGGACTCTTTGATTGGCAAACAGGAAAGAGATAGGAAGCAAACGCGTGTCTTAAAGGCACCACCCACCCCTCATTTTTATTCATTTCTTCTGTCTTATTCTCTCTCTCTCTCCCTCTCTCTCTCTTTCTCTCACACACACACGCACACACACACGCACAGCCCTGACGTGTCCCCTAAGTGTCTGGATAACAGATAATAGAGCCAGCGACCTGCGGGGGTCTTACAAAAACGGCGCTCGGCGAGTAGGAGCATCGCACACGAGGAGAGGAGCACACGCACCACACACAGACAGCGAAGCAAAACTGGCCCCTCACATGATCCTTCAACTGCCGCGAAAACTGAGAGGACCTTTTAACTATTACGCACAGAGACAGACTTTTACGCACAACGACAAGAGCCTGGTTTGACAGAGAAAAGTCTAAAGAAGAAACTTTACTGGCATGCAGGAGCCTCTCACGGATCTTACCTGACAGCAGCGGGCCTTTAGGCTACACTGTATTTATTGATATACCAGCTTTTAATCTGATGGCTCAAAACTTTGGAGTAGATCCGTCAGATGGAGACTGATAAGAAAACCTTCCTTAAATTATAGCATTTTAAATATAACTTGTTTTGTTTGTATAACTATTCAAACTTTTAGAAAACAGAAAGCAGTCATGCCTCGTCCTGGGAAGAACTCTTACAGCGACCAGAAGCCTCCATACTCCTACATATCACTGACAGCGATGGCTATCCAGAACTCATCCGAGAAGATGCTGCCTCTGAGTGACATTTATAAGTTCATCATGGACCGCTTTCCGTATTATCGAGAGAATACCCAACGGTGGCAGAATTCCCTGCGACACAATCTCTCCTTCAATGACTGCTTCATCAAGATCCCTCGGCGGCCTGATCAGCCCGGGAAGGGCAGCTTCTGGGCTCTGCACCCGGACTGTGGTGACATGTTTGAAAACGGCAGCTTCCTGAGGAGACGGAAGCGCTTCAAGGTGCTGCGCGCCGAGCACATGGCCTGCAAGAGCTCCCCGATGATGCACTATTTTCACCATCACCACCACCACCCGGGCAGCAAGCTGGGCACGGCATCCGGGCACCATGAGCACTCACCCGGCCCTGCAAGCGCCGTGGGTCGCCTTCCTCACTTTCAGGGCTACGGAGGCATTACGTGCGCACAGTCCGGCGGGTTTAAACACCCATTCGCCATTGAGAACATCATAGGACGGGACTATAAGGGCGTGATGGCCAGCGGGCTCCCTCTCACCTCAGTCATGCACCACCTGGGCTACCCAGTGCCCCCGCAGCTCAGCAGCGTGGTCAACTCCATGTGGCCGCACGTCGGGATGCTGTCGGAGTCCATGGGTGGCGTGCACGTACCCGCATCATCCGAGTACGCGCCCTTCAGCGTGTCAGCAAAAGGCCTGTACCACAATGCCAACGGGCAAACTCTGCCCGCCGTGCCCGTGCCAATAAAACCCACCCCATCCCTGGGTCCCGTGCCCAGTTTGACGGGGCTGCAGTCCGGCCCGGCACAGCTCTGCTCACCGATCTCAGTGATGGAGAAAAGCGACCTGCTGGAGGGGAAAGGCAACCCCCTGCACCCGGCGCTCCTGCTGTCCTAACCGGGTAAATTGCGGGTCATTTTTGAAAAGTAACGCAAATAAGAAGGACATTGTTGTTGCATAAAGTTAGAGCGAACAGGCCAATCAGCAGCATCATAGTTTCAGTTAAGAGCAGCTGTAGGAGAGTTGTAAAAACTAAGGTTAACATTGTGCTGTGTAATGAATTTTTCATTAGACCCATGTTGATTGAAATCATAATTTATTTGCACAAATTGTGAGGGCATTTACCACATACTGTAATGTGGCACTGATAAATACAATCAGACACGTAGCTAGAAACGCTGAACCCAAAGAAAGCTTTGATTTAGGAGACAAACAGTCGAAAATTATTTCCAAATGCAAACCAACAGCTCTGTTTATATTTTTGCTCTTATTCTATTTATTCTATTTTAATCTATGGCAGGCCAATCGGCTAAAGACAAATAGGCCTTCGTGTTTTTTTAATTAGGCCTGTTGCACTTTTTGTGTGTGTTACTTACCAGTGAATTGAAAATGTTATGCTTGTATTATAACACTATTTATCTGAGAATATTCATAAAGAACTTAAAACCGAGTCTTTGGTGTTGTAGTTATTTATTTAAATACACGTTTTGGATTAAATGTGCACGTGCTTTTCGGGATGTTTTGTTTGCACACCACAATTAAGGGAAAATTAGAACAATTCCATTAAACTCTGGCATTATCTTTTATTAAATTACGGCAGGATTTAGTTGATGTGATGCAAAAAATAATCATAGACTAGATTAAATTCAGCAGATTTCAGCATGTCATTTTCGATTTTAAATATTGTGATAAGAAGTGCTCACACTACTGTCAAGAAATAATATCAGCACAGGTTATTGCTCACACTCCCACCAGTTGCTCTCTGCAATACATAACGATTACTGAGTTTATTTCTATTTTTAATTCCCTGTAGCTTTAAGATTAAACAGATCACCATTTCATTTTATTTTAATTTCAACCATATTTTTGCTGTGACAGTATAAAGGGCAGACAGTAATAATGATGAAAGTGAAACTTGCGATCATGCAGACATTTGCCCATTTTTACTGAGTCAAAGCATAATGACTTGAAAGTCCATTGAGTCTTTTCTTAAGCATCTAACTCTGACTGATGACAGGGGAAGTGTGTATTAAATATCAAACAATTTAGCAGGAGGATGGTTTAAGTGTTGAATACCACAACATGATACATGAGTCCTCAAAATTCAATAGAAACATCTGGGAAAAAAATAATAACAAAAAAAAACTTTTCTTGAGCCAAACTACTCAAAGAAATGTAATCTTCCATAATTCATGATCATGTGTACACATTCATGACAGTGAGGGCATCATGACATGAATCACATCTGGAATGGGCGTATGTGCTGATGCATGTATGATGTTCATAAGATGGATAGGAGCAGCCGACAATCAAACACAACTTCAAAAGCACACGGGGCGATCGGATCAAGTTTTGCTCTTTTGTTTGCTCTGTTTAAACGCAGCTTTGAAGCTTCTCCTCTCCAGCAGCACAAAGCACCAGGTTCAGCCCACTGAAAATGACTTATATTCAATCTCCTGTCCCCTGTTTAGCATCCCAAAGGCTCCCGGAGCCGACACTATTGTCACACCAGCCTCTGAACAAATAATTGAGATGCACCAGCGGAGGAGAGGCGTGGGAGTGAAGAATTAAAACATATTTTGGCGTCATTGATAACGAGCAGAATACACAGAATCCTGATTACCCATATTCTCTTCTCCCTCATCCCATCATCTTCTAATTTTATCCTCCTATTTTTCCTAATGTTCTTGTTCTCTCCATTTAGATCTCCAAAGGTTATCTGTTCTCATCTATCACTCTCTCTTATACACACATTTCCACACACACTTTCACAGCAGGGTGTCTGTGATTCCTAGTTAAAGGGAACTGAAATTTCAGTGGCACGACAAAAGTGTCTATGTAAAAAGTGTGTGCCTCCGCCTGTAGGTGTGTGTGTGTGCATGTGTGTGCGTGTGTAATTCCCTGATCAGCAGGCCTCAATGTCTTTAATAGCCCTCACTGCATTAGTGTATAATTAAATGCCACTAATTAAGACACAATAAGAGGAGTAATAATGCAGCCATTATTACCCTCCATGATCCTCTGTCCTCACAACACCACAGTTAGATGCCTCTGGAATCATAATATCACATGAGGTCTCCTAATGTGCCCATGTGTTTATGCACAGGCTAATAGGAGGTATATGTGCAGTTAATTATTGTTTTTTTTTTAAGGGTAGACAGTGTGCTGCTTGTGTCAAAGTGGTTAACAGCGTATGTTAAATGATTTTCAGTCCACGCAGCAAGTTGGGAAATAGAGATATAAGTCTGAGATGCTCTTATTTTTTGTAGGTTTGCAACTTCAATGATGGTGTTGTTGTGTTTCTGTGGTGGATTAATATAAACATTTTGCTTGATATGTTAAGAAATGTATTCAGGAGGCGATGTCTTTCTGCAAAATAGTCAGAGTGAATTAGGAGCTACGCTTAGAAGTGACTTGAACCATAAACAGGCATGCACATTCTGAACAACCTTTTGAGTGTTTTTTAACATGAAAAAAAAAACAATGATCGGTTAATGATCAGATATCATCAATTAATAAAAACAATTTTTTTTCACTTGAAAGATATAAGCTAATTCAATAAACCTTTTCAGTTGGAGACAAAAGCGATCAGTAACTTGGTTGGACAGACTTTAAATTGTTTTTGCAGATATGAATTTGATTATCTCAAATAAATAATGGGGGGGGGATAACAAGTAGGGTCTGTGGTACAGAGTTGTTTCAGTGTCTCAATCCACAATTTATAACCACTGAAAGCTGCCAGTTATCTGTGCTATAAAGTATTTAAACTGTCTCCTGTCTCTAGTGGTTCTCAAAGTGGGGCCAGGGGACCCCCAAGGGTCTGTGGCACTCTGCCAGGGAGTCCCTGAAAAGTTTTCAGATTCATTCATTTGAATTATTATGATGGAAATTTGTTTATTTTATAAAAGGCTTCAATTAATAACATTTAAGCATTATTAATTCTATGTTAGTTTGTTGATTATGTTCTGACAAAATTTTGACTTGTAGAATCTGCAAATGTGTCAAATAAATTTTTTATTAACAAAGTTGAAGTCCAGATGATTTCAATTTGCTTTGCCACCAGATCGTTTGCATTGAATGAAAATAAAGGCAGACAATTATTCTCCTATGTTAATTTTACATATGTGTGCGCTTGCCCTTATACATTTCTCTTGTGTTTTTTTTTCATATCACTTTGTAAAAAATAAGCAATGTCATTTATTTCAAGGGATCCCTGATCTACATTATAAAGGGTCCTTGGCTGCAAAAATATGGTCTGCACACTCAGACAATGTTCTCTTAAAAGTTTTAACTTAAAATAATGTAGACTAATTCATTTAAAACATCTAGAAAAACAAAGTCCAGTTTTCTATCAGATGATTTGCTAGTAAATGCATAAAAACATTTTAATGTAACAACTGAAGATTCAATACTTTGTACAGTCTTACTTCTCTCAACATCAACAGCAGCTTATACCAGAATGATGAACACACAGCACCCAACGATCCAGAAGTGAAGGCAAATAATATTATAATAAATTATTTATTATGGTGGTTACTTTGAAAGCATTCAATATACAAAAACTATTGCACAATAGCACAAACCGACAGTTTACGACAAGACAAACTTCAGCAGCCTGTAAAATTAGCTCCATTTTTATGTTTGTTTAGGATTTCCTAACAAGCTGCCCCCTACTCTTGCTCCATCACAGCCTGACGTTCAGGAGGGTTGATAGTGACATGATGATATTTCATTTGAACAACACAAATATAATATTACACCATATGAAAAACTGTTAGCCCTGATGAGAGTGTACGGAACATTAATATGGAAAAACTGTTAATCATGTGAAATCTGAGCTTAAAATGAATAATATGAGTCCTATGAATAATTAAAACATTTAGGTCAGAGGTGTTTCACTGTCGGCCCTCAGAAACGAAACGTTATGCTCTTGAATAGGCGATGATACATTAGTGGTAATTACCCACACTTCATAGGGGCCAGGGTGGCAAATTCTACATGCGTTTTTCTTAATGACCAGCAAGAGTAGGCCATCATAATGAGCAGCTTAATTCATTGATCTGATCTGCCGTTTGCACTAACTCAAGCACACTGGCGCACATACACATTCACACACATGCACAACCTTCAATATTATTCTTTGTTTCAGACCACAGTCTTTTATTTAACGTAATAGCAACATCAGATAACAGAAATTTGGTCTAATTTCTTTAAATCTATAATAATTGTCATACAAGGATTCCTTGTACAGTGGAGCAATTTGAACATCAAATGAGGGAATAAAAGTACATTACGGCAACTAATAACACTGTTCAACAATTTGAACAGAGAACAGAAACCTGTCCATCAAATGTCTTTCATAAAGGCCTCATTATTAAAAGTTAAAATGCATAAACTTGTATAGTTTTTTGCATCGCATTAGAAAAAGTCTCACTAGTGGAAATTACCTAAGGCATTCCCACTTCTATAAAAGAGTTTCAAAGAAAGAAAGATGTGAGAGGTGTTCAGCTATATGAGGTCATTAGGTCTTCAGACCCTCTTACAGAACTAATTAAACTGTAATATTCTTAAGAGGTTTCTTTTTTGTCACAGATTACAGATTGACCTCCTAATGCAGTCTGACCACACTTCTACATGAAGACCTTGAAACACAGAGACAGACAGGAGGACCCTCACCACTGACACCATACTAAATGAAATACACTGATTTAAATCAAACTGAAAGCCATAGGGACAATAAATTCAAAATGACACAGTGTTGAAATTCATCTCATGGCAGCTACTGGCTGTCTACTTTTGTCTTACTAATGACCAAGCTTCGACCACGAGTTAGCTTTGCTTTTACTTTTCTTCTTAAATGCATGAATCCATATTCTATTATACATTAGAAGACACTGTGGTATTTTCAAGTAAAATATTCCAAATTAAAAAAAGAGCTGAGGAATTCCCATTTTGGGATGGGAAGAGCTAAAATAAAGACAGGATTTAAGTGTCAGATTTTTTCTTTGTTTGTCTCCATCCATGAGGAAAATAAAATCTGTTTTCAGATGTTACTGTGTGTAGTATAAATATGAATATTTTAATAACTCGGTTGACCATTTGAATATAGAAAATAAATTATTCTTTTCTATTTCTCCGTCTTTCACTGGATCTTATTTATGAAGGCTGAAGTGTGCCAGTGCAATAATTATAGACATGTTTAGCTGGTTATGATTAATCAAATGGTAAATATATGGAAATACATAAAAACATAACAGGGAGATTGTGATAATTAAGAGATGAATTTAATCTACATTTAAAACCCTTTCATGCATGAGTTACGGCAATTCAGTCAGGATCTCTTTTCCTTCGCGTTTTTTCCTCTTTAGGCATGAATCATCATCATCATCATCATCATCATCATCATCATCATCATCACTTGACTCTTTTCCACACTACATACAATATAAAGAACTTGAAAAGACTCATCATTTGCCAGTTACTGGTCACCTGACCTCCTGGGTGAGGGGGCGGAGTCTATAAATTGTTTGTTCACCCCTCATTTCATCCTTTGCACTCCTTGCCAACACACCTGTCCATCCACGTCCAAGGACAAACTTGTGTGCGTCTTCATGTTAATGTGAGTGCTCAAGTTATAGTTTTGATGATTTAATTTTGTAGTAGCTTAGCTACCATGTGCTCTGCTGCTAATCCTTTGTTCCCAGACATGTGCTATGGGCCATGTGAGATTGTTTGTTTGTTACTTTAAAAATTCAATGTTTAGATACAATGTTTAGAATTGTACTGCCATCCTTATTTGTTTTATTGTTTGATCACTCACTTGTCAAATTGTAAATTGTATTCTCCTTTGTTTATATCTTTTGATGCAGCACACAACTACCTAAAGAAATCTAAAGAAAAGAAACAAATGCCAATGAACTGTGGCAAAAAGAACCGAAACCTCAAAGAACTCAAAGAATCTGTGGAGTCTTACAGTAATTTGGTCTGAGTAGATAATAAACAGATGACTAACTTCATGTATTTAAAACTGATTGACATATAATTGAAGGCTTTTACTGAGAAACCTACATAATCTGTTTGTGTTTTACAGCTGCAGTCAGTAGGAGCGACCACAATGCTTCATCTGAGTCAACAGTTAACAAGGTGACTCGCAGAAATACTGAAAAACAACATACATGTTCTGTTTTGTGTGTACAACCTAATAAGTGGTAACTAGTGTACTTCCTTGGATTCATCTAAACTGTAACACTGTACAAGACCAATTTGGTTGACATTGTGTTAGGCTTTGTCCATGTATGGTCCCGTGCAGTGGACACGGCAAGATGTTCCTGAGCTGCTTAGTGTTTTCTGGACTTGTGTCGGCCATCTTGGTTTTGAGAGGTTGGTCTTGAATTTACAAGGTCGGGTAAGTGTGTGGTAGTGTTGGGGATGACACACTCGCATGCACTGTGGTGGTGGATGTGCAACTATAACATCAAAGCCAATGCTTTTACATGTAAATGTCTTTTAATTAAACCCTAAGGAAGTGCTCTGGGCTTTTACAGTCAATTTGAAATGTTTGCAAAACTGGAATTACAATATTTGGGTCCATGAGTGAAGCGACTGGGCCCAAAAAGACTTAAGCAACTACATTTTTTGTGTGTGTGACAACCCCACAAAATGACTTCACTAGCACAATTTAGATTAATTTGATTCGATAACATAAAATCTCATTTATGAGTTTATGGCATCAATTAAACACCAACATTTCATCTAACCTGCTTTAGTTTATCCTACCAGTCCAATAACAAGCTTGCTCTTCCTAATTTCCATTGTATCAAACATTTATTCCATAATCTTTCACTGACAGTGGCACGGCTGTGGTTCATGTGATGACTCATGTTAACAGTATATGTGATTCAGTGTGAGCGGGCAGCCGGCATACGGCTACATCTGCTCTTATCTTGGTAATGGTCGCTTGCCATATTCACCGCGGTGGTCTTTAACAGTGGGAGGATAGGGGGTCATCTGGCACGTGTCAACGGGAGTTAGCATCAGCCAATGAAAAGGCCATCTGAGGGGGATTAGCATATTGGCACCAGGCCTGGAGACAGAGAGGAGTTGTCAGGGGAGAGAGTCCTAATGACAGGTCACTGTGGCCCACTGCACTCTAATATAACTCTTCCCCTGTCTGTTTTCCATCTTTCTCTGATTACACTTCCTTCCCTTTGCTTCTCTTTATCTCTAACACTTGTCCTAAAATGCTGCTCAAATGACATTTGTTATGCTTTTTTACACTCTTTCCCTCTAATCTTCCCCAAAAGAGTTTCCCTTCTCCCCTTTCCTTCCTTCACCCACTTTTCTCCCCCCTCTCTCTGTCTCCCTCTTACTCCTTAATAATTAGACAATGATTCACTGATCCGGGGTCAAGTTTTATCTGCCTGAAGTGTATTGTCTCTGTTCCGTCCTCAGAGTAAGGTCTTCAGACGCAGCTCTCATCATCTTCAATCTGCCATCTATCTTTATTGGGCCAAATTATTACACCTTATTAACCATTATTACAATTTATTATCAATTCAAAGCAGGTCAATGGTTCAGCCATTCTGGACTGCTTCCCACCGTTTCTCCTCTCTGACTCCTCACTTTCTCTTTGGTGTTCAGACAAAGAAGTTCTCGGGCCAAAAAACTTCAGCAGTTTTAGACGAGGTTAAGTGCTTTGCTCATATAGACTCATTCGACTCCTCAATAATACAGATTAAAGTGAAATGGAAATTAACAAAGTGTGTCATCACATCAGCTCCTCCACTGCTAAGAGTTTGCACTTGGAATTTTAAATCTCATCACACAATGTCAAAACATGATAATTGGCAGTGTTACAGAGAAAACTTTACAACAAAGGTTTGGCTTCTTAAAACTGCCTGTTTGGTTACATGAAGGTGCAAAGTATGGAGTGAAAATGTGCACAATACTGGATGAGCTCATTTCTCTTGTGCCCAAACATTTGAAAAACTGCCTAAATACTTTCAATCATATATAAAGGAGTTACATGTTAAGTAAAGTACTCAAATTAAATTCTCAAATTAACCTATGTTAACTGCAATAAAAACCTTTTTTGTGAAGCATTGTCTTTAAGGAGTTTTAGCAACTAACTGACAAGGGTTTATTCCTTCTCTGTACAGCAGGATGAGACTTACTAATATCTCTTCTTTGAAAGACATTACATTGCACAATGTACGGTCTTTTTTAAAAACTCTACAGCCAGATTCAGAAAGAAGTCGGGACAGCGTAAATTGTAAATAAAAACAGAAAACATAAATGTTTCTCTGTTTTCTGCTTTATTCACATTTTAGATCCTGTCCCGACTTATCTAGAATTGGGGTTGTCCATGATGCAGGATTATTGGTGCATGGTTTCCATAGTGCCATCATTAGCAAAATAAACATTATGAAAGTTTCAACAGCAAACTGACAATTTAGCAGCAAGCAGGAGACTGATTCATCCTTTGAATCTGGAGCATTAGACAAAAACTAACCACACAGAATCAACAAAGACTTGCTTGGCTGATCTTTGATCATCACACACCACAGCTCTTTCCCGTCCCACTCACTACACACAAATGAATCACCGCAAACATGTAGGAGTAATTCTTCCAACTCAGCAAGTTTGAAAGAGTTAACTTTCATGAAAACAGAGTGGAAGATTCAATTGCACTGTCTTTGTGATGGAGGAAGGTAAAAAGGTCAGTTCTAGCTCTGGGCAGGTGGTTAGCAGGATGAAGTTACAGCCTGTAATACATCAATTATAATGCACACGAATGCAGAGGTGAAGTGTGCTCTTCATCAAAGTGGCTGTTTGCTTTGGGTCTTTAGTGGTTCAACTGTTAGATGATAACCAGAAGCTGCTGGTTAGAGTCACAAGGGTATGTGCAAAGCCTTAGTGCATGTTTTGGACAAGGCATGGAGAAATATGACTTTCTTGCAAGTATATGAGAAGCATAAAGAGAGAAATTGAGTGTTGCTCTATCAGTGATGGAGGAAGTAAGATCATTTACGCAAGTGGAAGCACCAATACCACAGTGTAGAAATACTCTGTTGCAAGAAAACGTCATTCATTACTCATGTGTATGTATAAAAGTATTAGCATCAAAAAGTAGAATGAATCACTCTGCAGAACAGCATTGGATTATAATCTATAATAATACATTTTATTTGTTGACAACATCTTGTACTAGTAAAAATAGAACCTATAATAAAAAAGTACAATATTTCCATGTGAAATGTATAGCAGAGTAAGAGTATCAAGTTACATATATATCAAAGATTGATTCCTATAAAAGTCTTAACAACAAAAGTTAGGCTAAATAAAACCCAAGTTGTATGTCTGATAAGCGCTAAAGCACTTTTTTTAAAACTGAGCCACGGAACAAAAAGGTTTTAACACTAAAGCACTTGGGAGTGGTAGAACATTTGGCAACAATGCACTGTTCTCTCGTTAGCATTAATTGCAGCTGTGACAGCAGTTAAAGTCAAAGGTCCTCCTCTGACTCCCAGTCATTTATCTCTCTATTACAGAGAGCACTCTGGGTTTTTATTGGTGTAATAAAGTCGATCTTCACTACCACAAAAAGCCTCCTGACCCCTGGGTGCTCTGGAGGCACCTGACTCCTCCCGAACGTATTCATCATCTTCATATTCATTCTGTGTCAAAGGCGCACACATATACACACATGCACACACACAGTTGCAGTGCATGCTAACAGGCGGGCGGAGACGTTGCTACTCACTTACTGTTTAATAAGAACAATAAGAGGATAATTTTAATGAAGAAAGGACAGAGTGTGGCTGTGTTTTTTATGTGTGTGCTTTCAATGAATGTGACTAACCTTTGAGTTTTAATTGTATTTTGTACATATTTTACAGATGTTAAAATGCTAATAATGTATAAAAGAAATATCAACTAAACCTTACCGATGTCTAAACTGAGACTAGCAGCAGTTTGAAGTTGTCTGACTGTAAATATAATCCATGTATGCCCTCTTGTGGTCAAAGAACTCCCATTATTTAACGGGACTCCCAGTTTGACAACCTGACCTCTTCTGTGAACAGAGTACAATAGACCAGTGTTTGATAATAATAATTACATGTAGTTTCTTCACGTAATGAGGTACTCCAAAATCAAGTATTCCTAGAAAGCAATTACACTGTGTTATGAATTTTTTGAAAATGGAATGAAGAAGTCCAAAAATTTAATAATCTGGACAAGATAAAATGGACATAGTAATAATATATAATAGTATTATCATAATTCAATTCCATGAAAAATTTGGACACTAACCAAAGAGACAAAAAGTGTATCATGGCAGAGAGAGGTCAGGGATCGAGACAAATGTGTGTTATTCAATGTAAAAAGACATTAAGACATTAAAAGGATAGAAACTGGACAGAATCTGCAGCCTGGAAATGTCTGGGATTTAATTATGGAAGGTGATGAATTCATCCTGCAGATTTAGAATACCCTCTGTGTTTGATTCATGTGCTGAGTTGGCATTTACTGCTACGAGTGTATTAAAAATCAATAAAGACAGTCAAACTAATCTTCTGTGTGTTGCATAAGCCTACAGTTCTACAGTGACCACACCCAAAACACATTGAGGTAAACTTGCCTTTGACATGTACATGTACCTTAATGTTTGGGTTAACCAACAGTGTTGGTCTCATTGATATGAAGTTATCTTTTCATTTTAAGGACAAATGTATCATACGCATCCAGTCAGTAATGTGACTGAACTGCCCGCTGTTTAAAGGTCAGTGGGTGTTACGGGTGATGCGCTCTCTGCCGGCCCAGGATGTTTGTCTTTGAATCCCCTTTGAACGTGAGGTCAGCCCTCACAAAAGCAGATTATTTGTAGGTCATCTTTACCACAATAACACACTACAGTCCTACATGACCTAGTTTTATTCATTCATCTCTTTGTGAGTTTTGCTGTTGTTTTATTTTGTCTATTCATATGTATATTATGTTGTGACTGGGTCAGATTGCATTTTATCATGTATTAGTCATTTGCAGTTTTTGGAATTGCATTTATATATTGTATTGCAAGTTTGTATGCTGCATGTTAAAGTGTAATTAAGAGCACCACACATAATGCTTTGTGACTATGCTGTGCTTTATTTACAGTACAATAGGCACAGTTCAGCAAGATGTAAAATGTATCATCCGAGTAGCTGACATCACATCCTAGTAGCACAACTACATGCACCAGTAAACCCGATTCTGGCTGCAACCCGCCCAGACTAATAGACATTGAGTGACTCAATACACTGTGTATTGTTGTGTGTATGTACGTGTGCAGCTTGCTTTCTGACGCAGGCGGGGGCGGCGGGCCAGTGATGCAAAGCTTCCCATTCACCTTTAAAATCTGTCACTGGCACATCCATCACACTCACACGGATCTTTCTTCAGAGGTGGACACATCAAGACCTCAGCAGGTGAGAAGAAAATATTTGTCATTCCACCATTTGAAATATATATTCTCAGTTTCTTGTACTGAAAAGTGTGTTCTGTTTCATAAATTGTTTTATTTACCTAAATTATATTTCTTTTTGCCAAAGGAAAAAGGTTTGGACTTTACAAAGATCTCACATCCTATTAAATCATCAGAAAAAAAATGTGGGTCCTTGGGAAGATCAGGGAGAGCATGGAGAGCATTCCTCTTGAGCTGAGTCGTTACATGGGGAAGAGTGAAGAGGACATCTTTCTGTCTTCTAAGGCCAGTCTCTCTCACAATCTGCACAACAACATCCTCACCCCAGACAAGATCCCAGAGTTCTGCCTGCCCCCCAGGCTGTGCAAGAGAAGCCCGATGTTGGAAGCCGAGAGAGCAGCAGCCCCCCTGCAACGTCAGAACCGGGTGACCAAGAGCAGAACTTCTTCAAACACTACACATGTAAAGACGGAGCATGGTGATCTATCAACGGCTTCCAAGGCAAAAAAGAAACCTTTGCCATTCTCTGCAGAGGGGTATGGTCTGGCTGGGATATACGAGAGCCCCAATACTCGAAGGAAAGAGTCTCTGTTCCACTCAAACCGCCCTGTTTACATGTTTGATAGAAGCCTTCCTACTGCAGCGCCCAGGCTGGAAAAGGTGACAGAACTGCCCAAAAAAACTTCATCACGGTTCCTCACTCTGTTTTCATCCAACAGCCTGTCAGATACAGGAAGCACAGGAAGCGAAACACCTTCTTCCAGTGACTCCTCTCCCCTCAGTTCATCCTATATTGCTAAATACTCCCAATACTTCCCATCAGACAGTGGGCGCCTTAAAGGAGCAGCATCTTGTCCTTCGTTAACTGACAGCAAGGAGGTCAGACGGGGGTGGAGAAAGGGGCTCTTAAGTCTGAAAACCTCACCTAATAGCCCTCCAAGATTAGGGGGAAGCCCACTCACCCCAGCCTGACCTGTCCTCTTCCCGTTGGATGCTGTGCAGTGCAAGGAGAGACTTCAACATGAGCAAATCCTTGCCGTGGTAAAGTGCACCTCTTTGTAGAGCACACTTCCACCAATATGTTGTCATCCCTTTCCACGGTCAGAGTCCATGTTGTGTCTTTGGAAGGTCTGTGCAATGATAGCGACAGATGATCCCTGAACTGTGCAGTTGTTCTGTGTCTGAGCCCGGGGAAGCTTCAGCAACAGGAGAGCTCAGTCATCAGGAACTGCAGCAGCCCTGAGTTTAAAGAAGATTTCTTCTTCACAGAGCTCAGTAGAAAGGATCTGTTGGAAGTGCAACTGAGGTTAAAAGTGGTTGATAAACCTGCAGCTGCAACACGGAGGAGAGTGACAGTGATGGGCGTGATCATCAAACCGCTGTGTCAGTTACTCTGTCTTAAAAATTAGTTGGGAATAATTAATTTTGTGTAGTTTGATGCAGAGACAACACATGCCAACTATTAATAAGTACAAATGAAGAAGGCTGAAGAGAGAAATATAACAAAAAATAGAGTTGAGTGAGCTCAGCAAACCTTTCACAGATGGTATGACTACTAAGCAACAACAGTATTTCAGTATGTACACAGAAAACCACTGTCGTCATTAGGTATTAAAAAATGTTATTGTGTTTTTGGTATTCAACCACCAACCAAGCTGCAGGGTAAGCAGTGGTAGCATGCATATGTTAGGGTGTCTTGCTCTCAAACAAAACCACACAAGTGATAAGAGTTTGGGAGCAGCAAGTCAAAATAGAGATAGCCGTTTTGTTGTCACACTTCTGTAAAGCACCTTGGAAAACTGCTAAAGAAACAGTTTTACTTACATCACTTAACTACTTTTCCCATTCAGTTTAAAATGATGTGTTTGCATGAATGTTTCCTGGCCTCAGCTCTCTGTGTAGAAGGCTTTGGAATGGAAAGTGTCCAGTGGGCTCGAATTAAGAGTATTAAAAAATAAAGTATTCATTTGAATGTTATTTATCAGTGGGTATCTGCCCAATTCTTCTCTACAAGCATTTGTTGGTATTTCTTCTGTGTACATGCAAAATTGTCTGCAGCATTCTGCTTGCAAATATTCTGTTCTTCTATTTACTGTCTAAAATAATTAAAACTTTGTCACTGATGAGACCAGAGGACTGAAATTATTTATTTATATAAAACATGAAAATAAAGACATTTCATTCAATTCAACAACTTTCATAGGGATTAATTAATGTACTTTTTGGTTTCAGTAATTAATCATGAAAGAAATGTTTTGAATTTGTTACTGCCTTTAAGGATAATATTACTTATTTCCATTACCTCCCCCAAGAAGTTTGTTTTCATTTCAGTAAGTTTGTTTGTTTGTCAGCAGAATTATGAAATAACAAATGCAGATCCAGAAAGTGCAACATTTTGTAGTCAGGACTGTCAGGAATGTGTTTTTGACATGAAAATATAAGACAGAGACAACCAAGCAAAATTAAAGAACTTTAAAAGTAGTCAAAATTATAGGTTATTTGATTTGAGTAATCTAAGGGAATACATTACAAACATTCTTTCAGTAATATTTAGTGGAATATGGTTTAAAATAACAGTTCTACCTGCTTCCAGTGTTTATGGTAAGCTGCACTAACTGTCTCCCCGATTGTAAATTGTAAACTCAAACATTGCAAAGACAAAAAATGGTGAAGATAAAATCACTCAACATTGACAGCATGTCACACTTTGCACCAACATACTCTGTCCCAAATATGTTTATTGGGGATCTGGTCGCCCTGCTTATCTCGTACATTTTTTTTCATGAAAAGCAGGCATTACTTCAGCCACTTAACATCAATTTATCCTTAGTTCCCCCTTTCCCCAGTGTTGCATATGGGTGTTGCACTGTTGCAGCAGTGGGTGAGTTTTAACGGCATGACGTCAGAGCGCCGCCCCCCGCAGGACGTCCTAAGCTGACGTTCAGGCGAGCGAGTCCCGAGAATGTAAACATGGTGACAGGTAGATGAAAGAAACGCCAAAATGGTCTTCGAAAGCTTGGTGGTAGATGTCCTCAACCGATTTTTAGGGGACTACGTTGTCAACCTTGACAGCTCACAGCTCAAGCTTGGCATATGGGGAGGTAACTGAACTTGTGTGTGCTTTTCTAGTGGACTAGCTCGCTCACCATGCTAGCTAGCTAATGCTAACAGACATAGCCACCAGTCGTTTGAGAGCGGCTTCCTCAGCTGTCAGTGTCAGTTTATCGAGTACAACGTTAGCTGTCTAGTGTGAGCAAAACAGTGCAGCCACATACTAGTTTATAGAAACATCAGTCAGCATTGTTCATTTCTTTCTGCTACAATCTTCTGACATCAACGTGCCTTGTTTGCCACTGACTGGCTGTTTGCTCAGTGCATTCGTGCGAGTTTCAGAGAAGCGAGCAGTTCGGGGTCACACCCTTTCTTTCACAAGCTAAACCAGAAAGTTTGAGAGTCACAGCCCTGTACACTACCTGGGGAAATGAGAGGTTTAGATGAAAGGTTTCACAGCCACGGCTAAACATGTAACAACCTGTAGCAACCACTTAACTAGCTAAACCTCAGAGTGATTCCCCTTAATTTTACCAAACGTGTAATTAACGTGTTTAAAAGTAATGCTCTCCGTTACCTGTGTGTTGAATTAAATCAATAGACAAGGGTCAAAGGCGTCCACTGTATATTGGACTGTGTTTGTATGAGTCTTGTTAGACAATAGAAATCTCTTTGGCCTATCAGATTGTACATAGTAACCATCAGTTAACATATACGCCTGTCATTACAGGGGATGCTGTGCTTACAAATCTTGAAATAAAGGAAAATGCCTTGGTAAGTTGCAAATATATGTGTAAGTAAATAATCAAAGTTAGATTACATTCTGACATTCATGATGGATTTGTGTTGCAATGACTTTACTCTTTGTTTTTTTGCTGCAGAGTCAACTTGACATTCCTTTTAAAGTGAGAGCCGGTCATATAGGTGAGACTGCAGTTACTGCCCCTATCTGCCACCTTCAGTTTTGGCACCTGAGAGGATTTTCTCACTTTATGTTTCTGTTTAAAGGACGGCTAGAGCTAAAGATCCCATGGAAAAACCTCTACACCCAGTCAGTAGAAGCAACACTGGATGGCGTCTATCTGCTCATAGTCCCCACAGCAAGTAAGATTATCATCTGTGTCTAGCTAAATGCATAAAATGTAATTAGATTTAAGTATCCAGCATAGACATTATGGTGTATACTGTGGATTCCCATCATTTTTAGTAGACACACACAGTGCCTGAGGGATATTTACCTGCATGTCAATGATAAGATGATCAGGCTCCTCTATTTACATAGTCAATGTTTTAAAAAGATAAAAAATGTTTAATCTTTTTTTGCATTTTGATCATATTTAAATGCATGCAAAACCCAGCATTTGAAATGTCAGTAATATCAAGTTCAGGCTAAAGAATAACCCTTATGAATAAGGCACAACCCCATGTAGCACAGTAGTCAGACAAAGAAGGTCTCTCACTTATTCATGACCCTAAAGTACTAAACAGGAAACTCAGGCTTCTGTATATTTAATTGTTTTCAGATATGTGCAGACAATGATATTTTATATTGACTTATTTTTTTCCAGGTATAAAGTATGATGCAGATAAGGAGGAGAAGCAGCTACAGGAGGCTCGTCAGAGGGAGCTACAGCGGATAGAGGAGACAAAGCTGAAGGCTGCCGAGCAAGGTTAGGGTTCAGCTTTGCGTGTGTAAAGATGTTTTAGTCTTCTGTGAGTGTAACTGTGTAAAGTCTGGCTTTTTTTTTTATCCCCTGAATGTTTTTAAAAGGTTTCAGATACATTCATGGCAAGCAGTAAGGGTGTCAGTCAGAAAGAACAATCCAAATGAATAAAAATAATTTAACCAGAAATGTGAAGATGACGCCAATTTATGTTAACTCTTGGTTACTCTTTGTTTTCAGAGTTCAAATCTTTGTTCATAAAGTACAGTTTCAGGAGTTTGCAGGACCAGATCAGGTCTCATATGTATCATATTTGTCTGTGTTTTAAAGATAACCCTGCCCTGGAAAAACAAGACACCTTTGTGGAAAAGCTTGTCACTCAGGTCATAAAAAACCTGCAAGTCAAGATTTCTAACATCCACGTCCGCTATGAAGATGATGTGAGTAATCAAACTGAGTTACTTTAGTATTTGTTTGTATGTACAGAAATATTGTGAAAATATGTGTGCTTGACCCCACTTGGCTGTCATTAGCATCACATCCTGCACTGCCCACAATCTGCACAGACTTGCCTCGACAGGCGATGGTCACCCACCTGCACTCATGCATGTGTGACTGTGCCCTCAACCAGTCTATAGACTTAGTTCTTATTTCTCTTGTTTGTTTTCCATAGGTCACAAATCCAAACTGTCCTTTGTCATTTGGAGTGTCACTTAAAAACCTCAGTCTCCAGGTAATGTGTTGCAATGTCCCTTCTGTCAGATTTATCCTATATTATACACAGCTATTTTAAGCATGAACAATACATCAAACTTAAACATAAGTAAGCATATGTAAACATAATGCCACTACATTTCACTGCGTGTTTGCTACTTCAGACATGTGATGAGAACTGGCATCCCAGACTTTTGGATGAGAATTCCAGACTTTTCTTCAAGGTAAGAAATTCTACCACTTTATCTGTTGGCGATGCCATGACCTGTATTTATATTTAAAAGGAAATATCAAAGGTTTCTTGTGTAACATTGCATGTTTTTTATCATTGCATTTTATTACTTTTTGCCTTCAGATATAAACTAAACTTCAATTTGAACTAGTTGGTTCAGTTTTTCAGCAGCTCTTCTTGGAATCACTTTTATTTCCTCATAACCTACATTTGGGCCACGATCCAAACTTTAGAAATCATTGCACACTGTAAACTATGTTTTGCTCACATGATGAGCGTGTGCACTGCTCTAATTGCGTTGTGTTTTCCTTCTTCTCAGTTGGTTCAACTAGACAACTTGTTTGCCTACTGGAATGTCAACTCTTTACTCTTCTCCAATCACAGTGCAGATGAGGCCTTGGTAAGTCTTCCTATTGCTGCTGTGCTGTACCTTGTCCCCACCAAATTATATTTAGTCACTCTATTGTTTGTCTTTCTCTGCTTTATTGAGGCTGAAGACACAATCTCATTATTGGTGGCACACTGAACAATCTCAGCCAGACAGCTTTAAATTGCTGGCCGCAGAACAGTCTCAAAGTAACAGAATCACAATATAAAAGGCTTCTGCAAAAGATCAATGCAGAAATTTATTTAATCCACAATGGTTCTTACTAGAACAAGCTCCATTAATAGAATGTTTATAGATGTCATGTTGTAGTGGTTTACTTCTGCATGTTGTTAAAGCAGTGATACAATTACATGAAATATGTTTAGAGGTTAAACAAATATTTGAGTAAAGAAAACATGTAAAATATAAATGATGCATTTCTCCCTTTGTGTTTTTGTAGCAATGTCTCCAGAGCAGCATGGAAAAAAACAACTCTCTCTCTGCCAGCCATGACTTCAGTGAGTGTCTCACATTTATTCATGTTTTTTTAATGTTATTTGATATACTCAATTTGAAGATGTTGTCCAGACGGCTTAATGACACTCATCTAAAGCCACATGTTATTTGACACCGATGAATCAATAGTTTGTATATAAAATGTGAATTGGCACTTGGTATGTGATGTTTTCAACTGACTGCTGTGCCTGAAAATAATGTGTGAATCACACGACTTGATGCACCATCACCACCAACACATTTTAACAGATTTTCAGCAAATTTCAACAGATTTTGTTTTGAGGCCCAAGCTCACATATTTTTGAAGGGTACACAAAACATCTAATCAAAATAGAAGGATTTTATGTCTATATGTGTGTATGTAAGTCTGTCCCCAAGTGTTTTGGGCACTATCTAAGCCAAATGAATGTCAAATCAATGTTGATAGCTTAAAAAAAGGGAACAAAAGGGCTTTTCTCAGAGCTAATGGTTGTTGTTGGTCCATGAAGACTTTGTTAGCGAGTTTGTCTTTTAAACAGATAATAATAAAAGGTTAAAATAATAATACCACAATAATGTGAAATTTAATATTTTATGAGAAAATGTAAACATTTTCTTGAGAAAATTCTTTCAGTGATGGACTTTTGCTTTTGTTCCATGGAAATCGCCTGTTCCTAAATTACTAGCTGTTGCAAGCAAATGACATGTATACCCGAACATTGTTATTGAACGCAACTATGTCAATATAGGTGTGTTGCTCAAGACCAAACAGAGCGCCCTGCTAAAGTGAAATCATTTAGATTCTTGAGAAAGCTGCCAGCAGCAATACTGGAGGCCAAGCAACTGTTCCATTCATAACAAGCACTCGTGATTACAGTCTTCATATCCCACTCAGCCTACATAAACATAAAGCCGAGTGAAAAACTAAAATGTATTAAAAAAATAACATCATTATGATAAACAGTTTGCTTTAAATAATCTATCTCTCATTGTGGTCCACAGTTTTTCGTCCTATCTCAGCGCACGCTAAACTGCGGATGAATCCCAGGTCAGATGTTGACTTCTCCTCTCCCAAAGTGGACCTAATGGTCAACCTCAGTGAGGTGGCCATTGAACTCAACAGACCACAGGTAGGTGTGTGTGTTGTGGGTAAAGCTGTCTATGTAAAAGCCTGGTTAAAATGAATGTTTTTGAAAGAGTGGAAAGGAAAGGTATAGTGGTTAAGACAAGTTATGTAATGGATAGACAGTTGTTGTTCAGTGATGCTAACTGCATTTCTATCAGTTTTTTTTCCCAGTGAGTAATTGCTCACTTCCTCTCTTTCCAGTACATTAGCATCCTGGAGCTGCTGGGCTCAGTCGATATGATGTCACGGAATCTGCCGTACAGGAAGTACAGACCCATGGTCCATGTTCACAGGAACGCCCACATATGGTCAGAAAACACTTTTACAATTTGACTTTGATTTTTGTTAATATCATATGACCATATGACATGTGATGGATACTTGAAGACTGTGACTGTATGTGTGTATGTGTCTGCCTTGCAGGTGGAAGTACATAATCACAAGCACCCTGGAGGTGGATGTGAAGCCTCGTCTCCACATGTGGTCATGGCAGCATATTCGCAGCCACCGGCAGAGGGTGAAACGCTACAGAGAGCTCTACAAGACCAAAATCACCAGCAAGAAACCCAGTGAGGACCTGCTCAAGGCACTAGAGGTGGGACAGGGCTGAACTGAGCCGAGCGGGTAGAGGGGAAGGATTGTCAAGTTTCCCACATTTATCTCTTAAGATCCCAGTTTCGGAACTGCTTGTAGTTTCATATGATATAATGAGAAATGCAAGAAAATGTTGTTTGCAAGCGTGGCTTTGAGTTCTGGACCTTTTTGTTTTAACTTCTGCCACTGCAGATATATTTCTGGTGTAACATCTCTGCTTGTGCAAATTCAGGCCAGCTGTTTCTACTCGATCATATGCAGGAAAATTCCTACTTAAGTACAGAAGCCATATATCATTACCTGTATTAAATGTAAATGCAATACAATATGCATGTAGTTAATTACAGAGATCCTTTCAGAGATGCTTTGCTCTGGCCATAATTACCCTTTTATCCAGTGTCCAACCCTGTAAAAGGATTGATTGAAGTACATTTGAGATTGATAATGTACCTCAGAGAAATACAACATTAAATCTAAAGGTCCTCTGTCTCTTCTCTGTTCTGTAAGCATCATGCTTCCCTGATGTGATTAATAATACAATCATTTATAAATCAATGTATTCCTGCACACAGTAGCAAGAAGCCACTAAAAGCTCTAATCAGCTTGTCTTGTATCTGTTTCAGGAGCCTGAGAAGACCTTGGATATTTTTAACATCACGTTGGCCAGACAGCAGGCTGAGGTGGAGGTAAGCTCTGTCTCACCTACTTTAGAGTCTTCACTTTGTACATTTACTTGGCAGTAAGTGCTAGTTTCTGTAGCACAGATCGTATTGACTGCAGCGTTGTAGCTAATAAATTCTGTGCTCAACAGCTCTTTAAAAGAAAATCCATATATCTTCTGTATTCTGCTCTCTAAAGATACAGAAGAAAACAGGTTCATATTTTACAATTCATGCCAATTGATTTCAGAAACAATTCACACAGAAACACGTTTCCACCATACTACAGCATACTACATATTAATAAAGTGATAGAAGACAAAACACAAAACCCACAGTGGTAACAGTTATCAGAAGTTGCATGTAGTGTTTTAGGTTTTGTCTCAAGTTTTTATTCACTTGAGATGCAGCTGTGATTTCTTACAAATATTAGCTTTCCTGCACAGCACTTTGCTATACACTGCAGTTTTAAAACATTGTATATCTCATGTAATTTATGACAAATAACTATTGGTGGCCAGAAAAATAATATATTGTTTTGGATTGATTACATTTCATACCTAATGCACTGAATATGTGCTTTTTTGATTTGTCTCCATACTGTTGCAAACTGTATACGTTTAGCCTAAGTGCTGGCATGCGAATTTGCCGAAGTCAACATTCAACACATGAAAAATAAGTTTCAGCTCTCACCTGTCTTTTTAAAAATATTTTTTTTTACTTACTCAGGCGAGCAAGGCTGGCTTGCGCATCTTCCGTCCGGGGCTTAAGATGGAGGAAGAGGAGTCTCAGGGTTGGTTGAACTGGATGTGGAACTGGGGAGGAGAGGCTGAAACAGAAACAAAGGAGGTCAAGAGTGGAGGTAAGACGTTGAAAGTAGACATAAGGGTTTAAAACAACAGACATGCACAACAAATAATTTACACATATGGACCAAAGCAAAGTGCTCCAGTGTGTTTTTGCAATAACAGTTTATGATGTTGGCTAATATTCCTCCTCCTCCTCCTCATATTCTTTTTATTCCATTTATTTCCCTTTTCCCAACCTGTCTGTATCAGGTTTTGATGAGCTGTTAACCACCGCTGAGAAAGCCAAACTCTACACTGCCATTGGATACAGTGAGATCGCTGCTAATCCCAACCTGCCAAAGAATGTGAGTCACTTCCTCCCCGACACCCACCTGCCAACTGTTAATACACATCCATTAGGCTCTCCATCCCACCTACACAATATTACAAAGTTTAAAACGCAAATACTGTTTAAGATACTTTGATTCTGAGTTGTCATTTGTCATTTCTTTGAAGTTTGAAGACATGAAGGTCAATTTCCACATGGAGAGGCTCTCTGTGGCCATCAAAGACAACAAGGACAAAAATGAGATCATCAGGCTGACTGTGGGAGAGCTCAAGTCCACACTCACTCAGAGACCCGGAGCACAAGCCATCAAGTTAGTCATACACTTTAGTTTTTCTTCATGGCTTTGATTTTATTTGCATTGCGCCATTTGAAGAGCCTGGTTTCCAATAGAAATAGTTTTTATAGCCATTAAGTTTTTCTTTTGATTTTGTTTCATTTGGAAAAAACATCAGTACAAGCACTTCTTTGTGTTTTCATTAAAAAAATGCACTAAAACAACAATGAATACAATATACAGCACAGTCCAAAGTTTTGGACACACCTTCCCCATCAAGGATTTTTAGCTTACCTCGAATTCTGGAAGCAAACTTTGTTAGTCGCAGTTAGTAGAATCTGCTTTTTTTATACAGTCTTTGCTCCCAGTACTTCCTGGCATACATGGCACTGACATTTAGCTTCTTTTTCCTTTTTCCATCAGACTCACAGCCCAGCTGAGTTTGTTTGAAGTCACCGGCCTGGCCAGTAACCGGCCTGCACCAATCCTCCTGTCATCAAGGAAGGCAGCCACGGGAGCCGGGACCCCGCTGCTCTGCATCCTGTTTGAGACCAACCCGCTGGATGAGTGTGCAAACCAACGGCTTCATGTGGAATCACAACCCTTGGAAATCATCTATGATGCTGTGAGTGGTGACTGTCCGTGTGCATGTATGGGCCATGAAAAATACATGAAAGGGGTTCATATCAAATGTGTTCTTTGTTTGTGTGTCTGTAGATAACAGTGAACAGCATGTCGGCGTTCTTCATGCCTCCTGATGACCTGCAGCTGGATGAGCTCACCAACGCAACCCTCATGAAACTGGAGCAGTTCAGAGACCGCACAGCCACCGGTCAGTCGCACAAACATGTACAAATATCTGCTCTTGAAACATGGTCTCAACTCTCTGATCAGCAAATGTTTTCATTGCTCAGTGCTTGTTTGTCTAATGTGCTTACACAGCCTGCATGTCTCAGCCACTGAGTCAGTTTTATTGTGGTGTTCCTGTTTATTTTCTTGAGACTGATTGTTTTCTGAAATTGTCTGCTGAAGTTTCAAGCTAATTTCTTCTCATACAATGGCATGATTGACTGTGCTCATCTGGGTGCTTTCAACAAGACTCCACTATGGTATTAATAATACATTATACTGCAATTTAGGGATGAACATTTGAAAGACTTTTCACCATTTGCTTCTACTTAAAATGTCCCTAGTGAAGCTCAAGAGTTAAGTCAACAATTTATCAGTGTTCCCTGGACGCACATCTGATATTAATGAATGCTGTGTATTCTGTCCAACTAAAGTCAGCCAATATATAAATAAGTGCTTCTTAGATCTATTATCAACATATTACAAACACGATGCTGACTGAAGTGCTTCAGCAAGGTTTGCTTCTATTGTCATCATTAATTTAATTAAATAATTCTTGTTCTGTCGTGAAAGTCTACTGTGTTTTTCTGCTCCGGCTGCAAATAATAAGTTAATGTTATCTTGTATTTTTTAGGTCTGATGTATGTGATTGAGACACAGAAAACTCTTGACCTGAAGGTGAACCTGATGGCCTCCTACGTCATCATCCCACAGACTGGCTTTTACAATGGCACTCAGAACATTGTACTGTTGGATCTTGGACATTTCCAGGTGAGGGTGTGCAAAACTAGAAGCTGGGCTGAAAAACAAAACCCCACACAGAACTGTGTCAAAATCCTGCTTTTGACAACCTTTTAAGTTGTTTTTTCAGAGGCTTAATTTCAAGGCTTTTTAGTTACAAAGTTGGATCATTAAAATTTTGTTGTCTTTTCAGATGTCCAGTCAAAGCAAGAAGCATCTGCCTCAGCTGTCAGTGTGCTCCAGCAACATCGAAGACATCATGTCCAGAGCGTACGACAGCTTTGACATTCAGCTCAGCAACCTGCAGTTCATTTATAGCAAACCAGGTACACACATGCTGATGTCAGGAGTCAATGGTTCTTTTGAGTTCTGACTTATATATTCAAGATGCTCTTTGAAAGTCAGGGAGCTCAGACTTTTTAAATACTGTCATTAAATTTTAAAGTTTAACGTTTTCTCTGTGTGATAGATGGCGACTGGAAAAAGGCTCGTAAGCAGAGACAGTCACCACTCCACATTCTGGAGCCAGTGGATCTAAAAGTGGTTTTCAGCAGGGCGATGGTCGTCAAAGACTCCCGCATGGCAAAGTAAGTTTGTTGTTTTATTTTTTATGCTAAGAGCACTTAAGTTAAAGTGTATTTGGGTGTGTGTCTTTGTGTTTACATGTTTGCATTTGTGTTCCAGGTATAAGATGTCTGGAGAGCTCCCTCTGCTGTCTCTTCGTATATCTGATGTTAAACTCCGAAATGTTCTTGAGCTGGTGGAAAGTATCCCACTGCCTGAGAGCAGACCTGCTGCACAGGGCACCGCCACACCAAAGGTCAGAACAGCAGGATCACATTTTGTGTGGATCAGATGAAATGAAAGGGAAGGGAATGAAACAAAGTAATAGTTATGGACAAACTGCGGGAAGAAAATTGTTTTGAGAGATTGGGGAAATAACACTACAGTGTGCTTTATGATAACATAATAAGCAATTTTAATAAATTCAGTGTGTTATTGTGTTTATTTTGTTAGTATAGCTCATATTGTGTTTTTTCCTCTTCAGCCAAAGCCATCATTCACCCCGCAGCTCACTCCCAGACGACCTCTGAACTTAGCTGACCAGCGCTCCTCTGTCATTTTCGAGTCATGTGAGACCATCAGCATCACCTCATTGGGTAAGACACGCTGCATGTTCTTCATGTACAAACCGTGTTACACTGTGTTTGTTTCTGTACCTACAGAATAAAAGATGCGTTATTGTTATTTTATGTTATTGTTTTTGGTGTTTTCACCCCTCAGGGTCAGAGGAAGATTTGTTCTACGACGCTCCCAGTTCTCCGGTCGGTGATAAACCATTCTTCCCAGATAATCCCATACCACTGCGCACTGTAAACTTAAACAAAAGAAAAGGTTCAGAGCCCCAGAAGAACATGACTGACCTTATCTTGACGTTTGAAATCAGTGAGGTACAAAGAGATTGTGTTGAAGTAGATGTCAGCAGATATGATTCGCCTTTTCCATAATTTAAATCTGTTTTTCTTTGTCCCCCTCCATGTTCTCTTCCTCTGTGTCCTCTTTGTTCATCTAGTTTTCTGTCCAGTTGTGTCGTCTGTCTGGGAGTCAGGAGGTCACAGTGCTCCACTTGGACATAGAGGGTCTGGGCACCGAACTGAAACTTCGCACCTTTGACATGACATCTAACACCTACCTGCGAGAGATCTGCCTCAAGTGCCCTGAATACATGGGTCAGTAGATGCTTGCAGGACTGTGGTTCACCTGACAAATGAATCCAAATTCACATTTGTGATTTAAAATGTTGTTTTTATTTGTTTCCTTGTATAGATTCTGAAGAGAAGCAGGTTCAGCTGATCACCACTCTAGACAACACAGAGGTTGACCTGCTCACCCTGGAATATATAAAAGTATGTGTGATACTAAATGTTTAAACAGATCCGTTCAGATCTACTTGTTTACAGTAGTTCCACAAATTGCCTGTATCCTGAATGGATTTCTCATTGAGTGTTGTATTCTGTCTTTCTCAGGCAGATAAAAACGGTCCCGAGTTCAAGTCCCAACACAACAACACAGAGCAGCTCATCAAGGTGAGGAAAATGTTGATTAGCTCATAAAATTAAGCTACTTCTATGTTATTATTAGCGCAGTATTGAAATACATTTATAGTATGTTCATGCAGGTTTCATTATCAGCTATTCAAAGCTGAAATATGATGCATATTTAAAATGAAAAATAATCTGTATGTTCTTGACAGTATAAAACCATAAACAATGGTGCTTGATAAGAAGATGACATTTTATTGATCTTCCCCGCCAGGTTACCTTCTCCTCCCTGGATGTCCATCTCCATACAGAGGCTCTACTCAACACCATGAACTTCCTCACAAACCTCCTTCCTCCATCCACTAAGAAGGAGGGAGGGCAGGAGGAGCTCCCCACCATCCCTGAGGAGGAAGAGGCAGAGCCAGAGAGGGAGGGAGAGAAGAAGGAGGAAGCTACTTTAACCAAGAAAAAAAGTAATGGCAGTTTAAATTAAGTTTCACGTTTCAAAGCCATCGTTCTCATGTTGTCGTATTTGATTACTCATCTTTTCTTTCTGGTTTCTCACAGGCACAAAGGTTTCAAAGTTTGCAGATGTGGTGAATCTGCACATCAGAGCTGATCTCCGCTGTCTGAAGGTTTTCATCCGAGGACAGAAAGCGAGGATCTCTGAGATTAGCATTGAAGGTATGTGAGGGTTGTGACATATCCTGCCATACGGCCCAGAGGATATTGAATTCAGTCCTGTTTGATTCCTTTTTTGAGGATATTGCTTCACTGTCTCACTTTCTCTTCCATCCAGGTCTAGTTTCTGAGGTTCTGATGAGGAAAAAGGAGATGGAGGTTCTGGCAAACCTGAAGAACATTGTGATCTTAGACTGTGACAAAGATGCATTTTATAAGAAGGTACAATAAAAAAGTGGCCTTCTTTCAACAATGTGAAGATGCTTTGCTAATATGTCTTTTCGCAATACCCGTACTGTACTCTTAACTTGTTTTGTTGCTCTACAATAATCAGATTCTTTGTCATTAAGTTTATACTGTATCTCTTTTGTTGTGTTTCTGGCATTCATAAATGTTGTCCACTCTCTTCTGATCAATGTTACTACATAGCTCTTGAATTCTTGGTGTCTCTCATTCAATTCTTAGGCTGTGTCTATAGCAGATAAGGAAGTGTTTGCCTTCCGCATGGTGAACTACACAGACGCCACAGAAGGAGACGCCTATCTGGACATGTCTAAAGTCGACACTCATGTCACGCTGACTGTGGGATGCATCCAGGTCATCTTCCTCAACAAGTTTGTCTCCTCCATACTGGTAAGAATCACATATTCCTGCTGCAAGCCAAGACTTTTATCAGTTTTTCTGCTTTCTAACCCCAACTCTTGTTCATTTCTCCTCTACATTCTGCTGTTTTCGTCCTGCCAGGCATTCATCAATAACTTCCAGGAGGCTAAAGATGCCCTGGCTGAGGTGACAGTCCAGGCTGCAGAAAAGGCAGCATCAGGTGTGAAGGAGCTGGCTGAGCGAAGCACTCGGATCGCTCTGAAAGTTAACTTCAATGCACCCGTCATCTTCCTGCCCCAGTCCTCCTCCTCCTCCAATGTTATTGTAGCTGACCTTGGTCGGCTGTCTGTCAAGAACCGCTTTGCCAAACAACCCTTTAAAAGTGATGCTAAGATCCCGCCTGTTGTGGATATAATGACTGTGAGACTGACGGACCTCAGGATGTACAGGTCAGACACCAGCCATCTGTTGGAATTATTATTAAATGTTTACTCACTGAAAGATGATTTTCTTTTCAGAGCAGTAAAACGTTATATTAATTTCATATTCTCAAAAGAATGTTTCATGTATTGTTGCTGCTCTCCAGGACCACGTACATAGATGAAGGTTTTCAGGGGGAGACCCAGCTGTTGATGCCAGTCTGCTTGGATTTGGAGGTTCAGAGAAATCTTTCATCCAACTGGTACCACAGCATACCTGACATAGAGATCACTGCTCATCTCAAGCCCATGTGTGTAAGTAGAGCTGCATGAAGGCAAAAAAAAGGAATAACTGATCAACAGCTAATGTTGTGCTTTTTATGGAATACATATATATTTATTTGTGCATTTTATGACATTTTTTGTTTTGTTCCAAGTTTGCTAAATGCCTCCTATTAGATTAATAATTAAAATGTCTGCTGTATTTTAGGATTTTGTCAGTGATAGTGCCGTTTTGTTCTGATCCCAAGGTTACGTAAAAATCTAATTCAAAACCCATTATTCCAGGTATCTTACAGTTATTTAATCCAGTGACTTCCCCAACAGCTGATCCTGAGCCAGTATGACATGACAGTGGCCCTGAGGATTCTGAGTGAGAACCTGGCAGAGAAGTCTGATGCTGTTCCACCTCCACCTCCTCCGCCCTCCATTGACCACTCTGACTCTGCATCTAACAAAGAGTCCCAGGGATCTGGAACCACTGGACCAGCCAGCAGTAAGCAGGCATTTTGGTTATGCTTGTTTGTGCTCATGTGTGTATAGTGCTTATAGTGTTTGTGTCCTTTAACCAAATGAAAATGGACTATTTTAGCTCAGAGTTTGACAGGTTAAGGTGAGGCATTTACAGGGTTTCCAGAATCATGAAAATGTGTTTTCTTCACATGGAAATAATTGAAGCCATTGTAACCAAAAACAGTTTTTATACATTTTTAACATGTGTTTTGTGCTGTGCTACTTTGTAGGTAACACAGTTGTGACGGCTGCTGTTGTGGAGCCTCACAAAAGCAGCAAGCAGAAGAGCACGCTCAAATTAGACTTCAAGTTCGACTCAATGACACTCATCTTGTTTAGCCCTAATGGGAATGAGGTAATATACACACAACACACATTCGCACACAGACGCACTGTCTGACTCAGCCTCACACAAATGATGCATGAAATGAGGCTTGTCCATCACCATAGTACGAGACTCACATAGCTAACACAGTCGGTTTATGTGTTATTGTCTAGATACAGCTGTTGGATTCACATGATGAGCAGCTGAAGTTGGCGGAGTTTACTTTGGGCACCATCTCCACCTCCGTCCACATGTACTCCGACAGCTCCATGAAGGCCTCAGTCCGACTGGCTACCTGCCTTCTGGATGACAAGAGACCCAGAATCAAGATGGTCACCCCGAGGTACTAAGGAAGGACGCACACATTCACAATTATCAGTTTAGATACATGCCTTACACTACAATGAGAGATCCGTTGTCTATGCACTTCCAAGACACCAATGTCTTGTGTATCAAATGATTTACTAAGAGAGAAACTTGACTAAAACAATAAGGATCTGGTGAGAGAATAGCACTGAGGCCCTTAGAGGCTGTTTTGAATGCACTGCATGTGATGCAATTGTTGAGCCAGGCTCAGATATTAATTAGTAAGTATATATTATATCATAATTTATTGGAGACCCTCCAAGAAAATTACATCTTTAGTGTCCTAAATTAAAAGAAAAAATATTTTTTCTGCAGAGCAGATGAAGAAAGAATAGAGGTTAGTAAAGACTTTGACCTGAGATTGACATCGCTGCTAGAAATTCTTGTGAGTTCTTTCCAGCACAGTTGTCTTGTATTTTTAGATGGTTTCATTCTGTGTGTAAATGAATTTCAGTGTGTACGCTTGCTTGCCTTGAATTGCTCCTTGAGTGACGGATAAACTATTTTGACTTGAGATGACTCATTCGTTCTCCTGTTACTGACAGACTGGCAGATGTAGAAAACTTGTAAAGGCAGAATGTAAAAAAAAGAACAAACACACAATTCTCGTTTTGTTTCTGTGTTCCTCTGTCTTCTCCAGGATGATGGCAATGCGTCCTGGTGCAGAGGAGAACATGATGGTGGAGGTGAACTACCGTCAGGGCCGGGATGGAACCACTCTGGACACAGTGGTGCAGGACGTGTACCTGTGTGCCAGCATGGAGTTCCTTCTCACAGTAGCAAATATCTTCCTCAAGGCCACCCAGCAGGGTTTTGCTCAAGTGCCACAACCCAAAAGCAGCTCTGGAGCGGGAGAGAAAAAGAATATTAACTCCTCTGTCACATCTAAAGAGTCCAGTGAGTTTTTTGTGTCTGTAGTAACATATGAGTCATATTCTGTAAATGATTAATGTGAGTAGAGTTGAGCTGAATTGTTATGGGACGATTTGAGACCCTGTTGCCTTATGACCTAAACTTTTCCTCTGCTGCTCTTTGCCGCTGTCAGCTGTAACTCCAGCCGTGGTGTCAAAAACAGAGATGAATGTATTGGTGCGTAACCCGGAGATTGTGTTTGTGGCTGATCTGACGCGTGCTGACGCCCCGGCCCTGGTGATGACCACGCAGTGTGAACTAGTGATGAAAAGTGATGCAGATGGATCACAGATGACCGCTGTCATCAAGGACCTCAAGGTTTGTGTTGTCATTGTAATGTAACCCAGAAAAGCAGATTATTACAAAAATGTAAAAGTTATTTTGCATGCAAAAGTAGCTAATATAAAACGTTTTTTAAAATTACGGTTGTTCTTGTAGGTAGTCGCATGTCCCTTCTTGAGAGAGAAGAGAAGAAACAATGTGACCACAGTGCTGCAGCCATGTCAGGTGTTCTTCCAGAGTACTCAGTCCCCAACCTCCCCTCAGGCCATGGAGGTCTCCATCAATGCTCTCACACTGAAGGTAGTTGCTTTATTATTATTACACGTTTACAATGCAGGTATTTAATCTATGAAATGCTCATGATCAGTACACCCAAATGTTTATCACATATAGTTTTCTCACTGGTCAGTATTTTTTATGAGAAGCATGGAGCTTTTTAGAGTAATAATAATAATAATTGTTACAGTTTTAGAACACATATCATCCTAACTCATCGAGATTCGTATCAGCTGCTGGCGATGGAAATAAGGGAAAGAAAAAAAAGAAAATGATCTATTTGTGTGATTAGAAACATCGACATGAAGGTTTGACTATAAAAAATTTAATAAAAAAAAAGTTCAAAAAGGTCAGCTGTATGTTTCTGCAATCTGACTCTCTGTCCAGGTTTCTCCAATCATCATCAACACAGTGATGACCATCCAGTCTGCACTGACTCCCACAGCAGAGACCCCCGAGGAGCTGGATAGTCCTGTTCCTGTGGACCTGTGGGAGAAACGGGGCTGGAAGGAGCTCAAACTGTGGTTCCTAGAAGAGGAGGGGGATGAAGACCCAAAGTCACTGGCCCCACTGATACCACAGGGGGAATCATTACAGGTATGTGGCAGCCCTGTGACTCCATGGATACAACTGTTTTTTATGCATTCACTTTCGTCATGTTAATACTACAAACCCTTGATCTTTTTTGCAGTGGTATTTAATGTCTTATAAAGAATAAAAGTTTGCTGCATAAGAGCAGGTTTTGTCATTTCATTGGCTGTCTGTTCCTGCAGGTGACCATCAAATCCATCTGTCTGACTCTGGAGGCTGGAGTGGGACACCGCACGATCCCCATGCTTCTGGCCAAGTCCTCCTTCCATGGAGATGTCAAAAACTGGTCTACCCTCATTAACTTACACAGCGAACTCAACCTGGAGGTAACACAGACAAGCACTATATTTATCTATAAACTTTATCCAAGGAATGTATCCTGTTTGTAACATGTCAGAGTAAAATAGCCCTAGAACAGTGTTTGAGTTACATTGTTGGTTTTCTGTGTTTTTGACATTGTTTGGTCCTTTCAAATATAGTGAATACACAGTCTTCTTTAAAGTTATGTATGTTTTCACTTGTCAGCTGGTCAGCCATGAGCGGTGACCAGCCAATCAGTCTTGTTTATCAGATTTTTGCCAGTCAAATTTACACATGTACTGCATGATAAGTTGACATCAAGCACACGGTGGAATAGACAGTAAAATTTCAGCTACGGACAAACATGCACACACAAATGTAATTTTTTCAATAGTCAATATTTTATTGTGAACATACAACTGAATTGTTACAAAAAAAATGTCTATGCTGTGTGTCAGTAATAGTTCTTTTTTAGCTTGTTATGGCTATAAGTAATGTGTCTGTTATTGGTGTTTTCTTGTATTTTGCTTTTAGGTTCATTATTTCAATGAGGCGATGGGAGTGTGGGAACCGCTGCTGGAGCCCTTAGAAGATGAGACAAGAGATGGGTTCAGATCATGGAGACTAGAACTGAAGGTATACATAAACACAAATACACACAATGAATATATATTCTCACACATGCACAAAGTGTTTCTGACTTTTTGCTGTCCTATTACCAGATGAAGAAGAAGCCAATGAAGTACACGGGTTTGTCAGATGAAGTGGATTACAACGTCCCAGACTATAAGACGGTCATCGTCATCAGCAGTGAAGACCAGCTCAACATCACCCTCTCCAAGTGTGGGCTGGCCATGCTGAGTCACCTGGGCACGGTAAGAGGAGGGCTGTAATCATTTTAACACAAAGTCTAAGGAGAGGCGGTCATCTTCAGTGTTTGTTTGCTTTGCTTCCTCCAGGCGTTTGCAGAGGCTGCCAAACAAACGGCTGACTCCTTCCAGAAAGATGAAGCTCCGTTTGTACTGAAAAACCGCCTGGGCCTGCCAGTGTCCGTCCGACACAGTCAGATGTTTTGTCCCATCGGCCAGCAGAGCAGCAACGGCACAGTGGAGCTGCAGGATGGGGAAACCATCGGGATGGACTATTCTGCCACAACAGACTCCGACCAGTTCTCAGCCATGATCTCCTTGAGTGGGAAGGACTATTACATGGAGCCCAGTAAGTTAACCTGCATACACTATGATGCTGTGTATGCACATGCAAAAGTTGATCATGAGATGTACAGTTTGTTTTTACAGTTAAAACACAAAATTTATGTCTGTATATTTCTTTAAAAAATAGTAATTATCTTCTCAGATACTTGAACAGTCAGGCTCATAAAATCTGCTGCTATTTTCTCTGCCCCCTCAAGCTCCAATGGGCCACACCTCAGCCAGCGTGATCCCCCTGATCAAAGTGGGCAGAGGCTTGTACAGTGTGATGCACAAAGACTCAGGAGTCACTCGTTTCCTGGTCTGTCAGATTTACTCTGTGGAGGGCAGCAAGTACGTCAAGATTCGCTCTCCTTTCCAGGTACAACACTGATTATCTTATTATCTCATGTTCACTTTTTTTTTTTTTTACCTATGTTTATCAGATCTGTAAATAATTTAATAAATGGGCATACTTTTTAACAAAACATGCCATAAAATAAAATAAAATAAAAAAGTTTTATGTATATTTTCCTTCCAAATATGTTCACTTGTAAAAGGTTGTTAATTATTTTTTTTTACTGAACTTAACTTCCCTTAAAATTTTCTTGAATGTAATCTGAAATTGAACAGAAACTGTCCCTTGTCTTTTTACCCTTTGTAACATTTATAAAGATATGAGTTTCCCTCCAGATTGCATCAAAACAACTCGAAATCTTTAATTATTTACAAAAAAAATGGTAATAAGCAGCAGCACCAACAGAGGTAGAACTTTATGGGTTAATATACGTTCAAGATCAAACTGAAGTACAAGATCTTATCACAACTGTTACTCTCTCCTTTCATGCAGATCATCAATCATTTCTCAATCCCGTTCAAAGTGTTTGAGGGATCCACATGTCTGGGTACAGCTCTGTCTGCTGAGGAGTTCTGTGTGCCTCTGGACTCATATAGGTGAAGGAAAACACACAAACAAACCTGCACATCTACTCACATCTTAATGCAGTCTCTTTTTTTGTCTCACTTGTCGTTCGTCACTCTTAATAATTAATCACACTCTCACCAACACACCCACATCTGCTCTCTGCTGCCCCCTTCAGGTCTGAGCTGAGCCTTAAGCCAGTAACAGGAGAGGACGCTGACGATCAGGATGAGCAGTTTGAGTGCTCAGAGGGCTTCAGCTACGAAGACGTCTGCAACCAGCAGCCTGAGACACGCCTCCAGCAGACCTGCCGTCGCAGTGGAGACCAGGGTGGTGTGATGATGGTGAACATGGTGCCAGTAAAAGATGCTGTGACATTCAAACACACTGGAGGTGCCGGGGAGAACTTTGATGTGCCATTTGTGCTTCACCTGTGGCCTTCCATCCTGCTGCGAAACTTACTGCCTTACCCCATCTCCTACGAACTAAAGGTATGATGTGTCTGGTAATCACCTCTCAGGGGGACCATTGGATCATATGGGTTACCATGTTTCAGACTGCACCGGCTATGGTTTATTGGAATTAATGCAAGTTTACTGTACATATATAATTGCAGAGATTGATATGATCTATTTAGCTGGTAGCAGCTGCACCTAATATCCCAAATACATATTCAACCTGAGATATAGCAGATCCTACTGGAAGTTTACCAAAAAGAAAGGTAGTTAGTTTGAAAGAAATTCTTCCTTAAATACTTTTTGAAAAACATCTTGAATCCCCTGCTACCAAAGGAGTACTAATAATAATAATGGGCAAGCCCAAAATATGTGATAGTCATTTGCCTCCACACTGTCTCCAACATTTAGAGGATTTAGTATAATTACTTATTTTCTGGGTTTTATTTCTAACACCACAGCATGTTGTTGCAGGACAGTGGAGTCTCTGCCCCGGAGGCCATTCTGGACCCAGGACACTCTGCGCAGCTTCACACAGCCGTCATCAACCAGTCAAGACTTGAGCTTCGCCTACTGAGCTACTTGGCTCAGGACTGGTCTTCGGAGTACAGGTTTGACTTCAGTTATTGTCATTGTTGGTGTTTTACTTTCCCATTGTTATTGTGTTCTTCTGTTATTGTGAAAAGTAAATTCTGATTATAGGAAGGCCATAATCTACAACAAGTCTAGATACTCTTGCTTTCTGGGATACCATTTCTCACTGGGTTAAACAAACCATCCTGTCACACAGTTTCCACAGCGACCAGGAAGAGATCACCTTCATCGTGTTCCAGTCTCTACGAGAAAATGACGAAGACGAAGGCGAAGGGGAGGAGAGGAAGAGGGAGGAGTTGGATATAGCAGTGCATGTTAAATATGACCAGGGACAAACGGTGGTTGCCATCCACTCACCATACTGGATGGTGAACAAGACAGGCAGGCTGCTGCAGTACAAGGCTGATGATATCCACCGTAAACACCCGCTGGACTACGACATGCCTCTGCTCTTCTCCTTCAAGCCTCGCTACTTCCTCAAAAACAATAAGGTATGAAGGTTTACAACTTTATACTTCTACTCCACTACATTTAGCTGACCGCTTTAGTTACTTTTCAGGTCAAGATCTGACATAAAAAACATGATCAATTTAAAGTGATTACACATTATTTTTTAAAAAAACCTCCTAACAGTGTATTAAATTGTTAAAATGAGCCCTGTCTTTACAAAATTAAAACGCTGCTCACATAAATGCACAATCTGAGTGGGCTAGTTCTGCATTATGAGTACTTTTACTTTTGATACTTTAAGTAAATGTAGATGTTGATACTTTTGAATGCTGGACTTTTACTTAAGTAAGTGATCTGAATACTTTGTCCACCACTGCTGTAAGTTTTAGTTTGTACCAAAGTAAAAATAATAAAAAAGATAAACTATTCATAACCTCTTGTTCTCATCTGTTGGTGTAAATGAATGTGATGCCATGTGACGTCATCTTTTCATCTCACAGGTCCGTCTCATGATCTCAGACAGCGAACTCTCTGATGATTTCTCCCTGGATACAGTTGGCAGCTACGGAGATGTCAAATGTAAAGGCAGATACAAAGACTACTTGGTAAGGTTTTCCAGACAAGACAAGAGCCAGATGTACTGGATGAAATGTTAAATGGCTAATATGTTTAACTAGGATCGGTATTGTCATTGGTTTATTTGTGGGACGTCTTTCTGACCTCAGGTTGGTGTGAAGATCGATGCCAGCAGTTTCAGTCTGACCCGCATCGTGACCTTTATGCCATTTTACATGCTGGTCAACAGAACCAAACACAGCGTCTTCATATGTGAAGAGGGGCTGGAAAACTGGACCGAGGCTCAGCCAGAGCAGGTCAGAGCCAAGTCTTTTGTTGTTTGCATCTGTGGTTCCCTGCACTTACGTAATTTTTTTTGATACTGCTGTTTTTTTAATTACAATATACTTGAATGCCGTATACATTAAATATCATAGCAGCAACAAATGAACACCATGTCTTTGAAGTTTAATATCAAGTGCAATTGTACTGTTTTTCCTATTCATTCTTGAAATGTTGATGACTTTTAAATTCAATATCTGGTTCAGAAACACAAGTTACTGATTATAGATGTACAGGGTGGGTTTTTCTCCAAATACTGAATGATTTGCAGTATGACATTTTCAGATAAAACATTTATAGTACATTTTTATTGACTTTTCTTTATTTTTTTATGTCCAACATTTAGTCAGCAATTCCCTTCTGGCCTGAGAACGACACCAAGCAGCTGAAGATCAAAGTAGAAGGTTGTTTATTGCCTCCTCGGACTATTGACTTCACACGCCCGGAAAACTGCCTATTGCTGCATCTGGACAACTCTGTAAGTACATATGAAGATAATTATGGAAACCTCATGTTTGTTACAAAATGCACTGTTAAAGGCTTTGTTCGTACCTGTGATAGTTGATGCTCAGGTTTGCCTGATTAATGCACTCACACTTTCCAAACATTTAAGACACCCTATACTATATTTCATATTCTATGTTTGTGTCTTTCCTGCAGGTGGGTGGCATCACTGTAGATGTGAACTTGTCAGAGCACTCGGCCACAATCCGATTCTCTGAGTACCACGACGGCGCAGCACCTTTCCTCATCATCAACCACACTAAGGACCAGACTCTACAGTTCCATCAGAGGTGAGAGAACAAACGGAGGACAGTTAAAAGGAAGTTAATAGATATTTTTAAACGTCCCATTTTGTGTTAGCACTAAATATTCACTGGGTAAGATGTATTTGCAAAATAAATTCAGACTGAGAAGGGGAAAGGATAGAAGTTAGATGTTAAACATGATGGATGAAGCGTGGTACTGCGGTTCATTATGTTATTAAACAAGTGACACAGATCTGTGTTCTTAAACTACCACAGCAAGGAAAAGTTTAAGTGAGATGTGGGGCTTAATAAATTAACTGACTGGAGGAAAGCAGTTTAATGTATTGTAAGTATTTTCTGAGATAGGATTGGCACCACATACATTACATAACATAACACCTCCAGGAGCTTTATGTCATATTATTTCAGTGCTTCTTTGGTGTTAAGTGTTTTCTGTAAATGTACTTTTAAGGGGCTTCATGTTTCAATTGAAATATGTTAACACATGTTTTAAATCTGGTCTAGGAAGAATATACATAGAGTTTATAAATACAGGCCTCCGTCTGCAGTTCTCCCTTCTGTGTCTTAAGCCCCTCCCACCAGATGAGCATGGGAAAATGTGTACTTGACATTTATGTCAAGTATCCTACCTAATATTGCAGCAATTCTTTTTGAATAACCGTTGTGTTTTCCTTGCAACCTTAGGGGGCTTCTAAAGCTCTTTGAGATGGCAAACTGTGATTCGATTCTCCAGCTAGCTACATAAATATGAACCTCAGTTAGTCGCAGTCATGAGCCTTTGGCTGCAGTTAGTAGAACACTTAACAATTTGCAAATATTTATGTTTGTCTTCCTTTTTTGTGTTGCTTTGTAGTGTACCATTCAGTCAGGCTTTCACTATCTGAAGGGACATGCATGTGCATCTACATTTGTAGAAAAACAGCTGATAGGAACGTCTTTCAGGAACGTTTCTTCCTGTGATTGGCCAAAATCTCCTGTCACAGGCTAGATTCTCTAAAGCTTAAAAACAGAGCCAAGACGAGATGCAGACATCCAGTTTTGTCTCTGATCATTTTAACTACAATATGCTGAAAGGTTATGGGATATGGGAACAGCTTTAAGATAAACAATGAACAGATAATTGTAAACAGAAAATATCCCATATTTAAACTAGGGTGCTTTTCCAGATGTGCCATGTCTGTGTTTTATTTTCATTTTAGGTTTTCTCCTTATTCTATGTTTTTGTCTCTGAAGTCTTTTCATATTACTCAATTTATAGACAGCAAGATTTAACGAGGATTTTTTCCATTCACAACATTCACATTTCATTGTGATGTATTTTGCATACATGCTGAACAACAATTCTCTTTTCTTTTGATGCAGCAGTCCTAAACAGTTAAGTTTATGATAACAAACAGGGTTTGTTTTTTGCTGATGGCGATCTATGTTTGTGTGTTGTGGGTCATGCAGCGCCCGGACAGAATCAGCGTGGGTGGCTGACCAGATACTTGACCTCTCCTTCTCAGTGGAGGAGGACAGGTAGAAAAATCTGAAAAGGGGAGACTCCTCTGACACACTCTGAACTCAAAAAAGACTTAAAATGGGAGAAAAAGAACTTCCTCAGATAGCTGGTGTAGTGTCTCTGCTGCCTCATTCAGCATGAGGAAGGGGGAGGGTGACACCCGGTGGAAGAATTAGGTATGGCAGGAAATCACTTTCTGAACATCAAGAAAGATCCAAATACCACAAACTATTTACGGGGCAGGCAACGAGGCAGAAATGCACAAAAGATACAGCATGTGAATATGAAGTGGTGGAACACTTTAAGGTTAATTGAGTGCAGAGTGTGGTCAGATCAAGAGTACAGGTAAAGATAAGTACAAGAAGCTTCAGCTCTGATTTTGGTTTGTCTGTGTAATCTGCTCCTTACCAGTGAGAAGTTAGCCATGTCAGAAATGACATAAAACATACTTATGCTGTAATTGTTTTATAATAATTAAATATGTGCATCACAAAACAATATGAACTGTATTTATTATGCATTTTTCAAAACTGAAATCCACTTTGTCACAGTTTCCCAAATCACTTATTTATTATAAAGGACCTGCTTATCTGTTTTATTAATCTTTTTATGGATTCTAAAATGTGATTGTGAGTGAAAGGAGCAGGTTAGACATCTAAACCAATTTCCTCATGTATTACTATGTTCCTTTAATCTCTTATCAAGTGTTAAATCATCTTTACTTGTAGAAACACTAGTGTTGAATGCTGCTGACTGGATGGGATTCTGCCAGTGGAATCGCACCTTCTGCTTCTTCCAGTAGTTCTGTTGCTTCGACTAGTTTTCTCTTATTTTCCATCTCCATCTGTAGATTATGGCTTATTTCATTTTCTTATGTCTGCTTTGTCTCGTCCGAATCGAGATCAGTATTGGAGCGAACATGCATTTTTAAAACTTATCTCTCCAGTGGAGGTATTGGGGCCTTTCTGTGTTGCTGTCATATACTGTCATATTTCTGTCTGTTGATGGGAATAGTCTGTGATTTCTGTTGGACAGGTACTTTGGATTGGATGGTTGTCATGGCGGTTCTTGGTGGCTGGGCTCTGTTATATTGTCCTCTGTTTTACTGTACCGTCGTCTGTCATTATGTGCTTTCCCTCATCTCAAATCAGTAGAGATTAATGTCTTGATTTTTTTGTGGTTATAAGTGATGTTGCTGATATATACAGTATGTGTGTTTCGGGGTGGGTTTCTTGTGCGTGCAGCTCTCAGAAGGAAGCGGAGCAGGAGGAGCTGGAGGCTGGGAAAGCTGTGCACTACACCTGGACTGAACCCACTGGGTCCAGAGAGCTCTGCTGGAAGTGCGGTACTTACAGTGGGAAGCTGAAGAGTGAGGAGGTACTGTGGTCTACCTGAGGGACAATAAAAAATGTTTATGGTTGAGGAATAATAAAGTATTTATCATTTTATTGGTTAACTCAACAGACACTTTAAAGGCAGAATGAGGAGAATTCCAGCAAGCTGACAAATCTTCAGTCTGGCTAGTTTAGTCGATGTTATTGCTGATTACATGCTAAAACATATAGGTTGGGTTATGATGTATACTTCTAGTGATAATAATACCAAGATATAAGAATGTAACACTTAATGCTTTGTTGTGTCTTATAATGTTTGTTCAAACAGTGTGTGTGTTTGTCTGCTGTTGGATTTTAGGACCTGCGAGAGGACATACACAATGAGGGAAAACTGTTTGTGATCTCCTTTTATGAAGGTAAAGATTGAAATTAAATGCCCAGACCAAAATAATTAGATGCAAAATACTTTAATTCTTCTTTAAATCTTCACTGTGTTTACAATGACCAGTCTTCACAGTACATTAATATGTTGCAATGTAGATCACACTTGCTAGAGTGAATAGATAAAAAGACCTTGGTGTGTTAAATCATGATGTTTGGGGTTTATCCAAAGGTCTCCAGCGCGTCGTGCTGTTCACCCAGGAGCAGCACATCTACAAGGTGCTCTGTGAGAGCGAGAAGGCGCAGCTGGCCGAACAGGAAATCATCCTGTCGCTACAGAATGTGGGCGTGTCTCTGGTCAACAACAGCACCAGCCAGGAGGTCTCCTTTATTGGGATCACAAGGTAAATAACCAGCAGTAAAAAGCACAAGACAGGACCAGGTTCATGTTATGACACCGGCTCACAACCAATTCAATATATTAAAGTGTGTTGTAGTAAAGATAGTGATGTTGTGCTAGTGTGTGTGCTTTGTAAATAGCATTGCAAGTTAACATAGTATTCTCTGAAATGCAGTTGAGGACCTCAGACTTGAGGCCACGACTGGTTAATTCTGCAGAACTATACGTCTAATGATTTTACACTCTCTTTCGTTGCCACAGCTCTGATGTGGTGTGGGAATTAAAGCCAAAGAAGAAGAGTCGGTGGAAGACAATGAGCACGAAAGAAGCTGAGATGTTGGAGAACAGCTTCAAAGAGTACACTGAATCTGGACCCGTAGACAACGGCATCGTCGACCTGGAAAACAGCTACCAGGTTAGAGAGTAAATCCTGTAAATCCAGCTTTCCTCATTTGAACTAGTAACGAGTGATTCATAACATTTGAAAAATTGTTCAAAATTAATTTTACTCTGGGGTTTATAGCTGTAAAAAGTTTCAGCTGCAGCAAATAAAGAATAAAAGTTTAGTTGTTGCTGGCCTATTTGTTGAATCATGTGTAATTGTCCTCCAGGTGTCCTTCACTCCCAATGGCCTGGATATGCGGATGCTGCAGCCGTGTGACGCTCCACTCAGGAGGCACTTCCTGCCCGGAGTGAAGGTGGAGTACAGCGTGTCACCCCGGCAGAGTGCATACCGAGTCCAGATCCACCGCATTCAGGTGAAAAGAAGTCAAATAAAGACAAAATCCTCAAAGATCCAATTTACCTTTATAATATCCCTTCCTAAGCATTTATTTATCGGTGCATCTTAAGTTATTTGTTCATATTTTCTGCTCACAAGCTTTAAGTTAAATCTTTTCCTCCTTCAGATTCAGAATCAGCTGCAAGGAGCCATCTTCCCCTACGTTTTTTACCCTGTAAAACTGCCAAAATCTATCACTATGGACGCAGGTCTGTCAATCCACTTTGTATGTCATGTTTCATTTATAGTTACAGCAGGTGTTGTTTATATGCATTGTCTTGTTATATGACTTTATTTTTCTTACAGAACCCAAACCCCTAACTGACATCAGCATTGTTACCAGAACAGCAGGACACTCTGATATCTCTCGCATCAAGTAATTATTTTTCATTCAATTCTCACTTTTCCTCCCAGCTTTCTTTATTACTTGTGTTACACTTTACTCTGTTTATGCTCTAGTTTTCATCAACTAATTGATTTTATACTGATCTGAACCCTCCAATCCCATAGCACCTTTCACACAGCCTGTTCAAGGCGATAATGTCGTGCCATTATCCCATTTGACTGTTTTTGATAAAAGGTACAAACACGGAAAGAGGGGACAGAGTTGTTTCATCCTTAAGCAGCCAGCATGGCAGAACTTGACACGCACACTTGACATCCAGGCTGTTTTACACATCGCACCTCTTTTTATCCGAGAACGCCTTTTTTTTTGGTTCAGTAAAAAACAGCAAAGCTAACGTAATAGCGACTCTGTAAAAAAGGGCTAGTAGTTGCTCAATTTTGATCCAAATTCTGATGGAAATATACATCTACTTCAGGTACTTCAAAGTGTTGATTCAAGAGATGGATCTGAAGCTGGATCTGGGCTTCCTGTATGCCATCCTGGACATGTTCACACCTGAGCACGCCAGCATCACCAGCTCAGAACAGGAGGTCAGACACTCATATCCAAAGACATTTAACACATCCTGTGTTTTCAACTCTAAGAGTCATTGAGATCCTTTCTGACTTGTGTTTTCTGTGCCAGTTTAATTGTGTTTGTCTTCTTTCTTTAGGTGGAATTGTTTGAGAAGGACATCGAGTACATAAAGACAGAACTTAACCATGCCTCTGCTACTGACACAACTCCAATCAGCCTCTATGAGTACTTCCACATTTCCCCCATCAAGGTTTGTACAGTACGCAGTATTTGTGTATCTAGGTAATGCTGTAATTATAATATGTTAACAAATATTAAGCAGGAAATGTCTTAATTTAATTCAAAATTGCCTTCTATATCCCTGCAACAGTACCGCAAATTATGAAATATATGAACAACTAAATATTTCATGATGAAAAAAATGAGAATAATAATAAAGAAACAAGTCACAAGTTACAACTACATGGCACATTTCTGTTTTGACTTCAACATCAGAAACAGCCGCATGAAATCATGTTTTTGTTTTACATTTGCAGCTGCACCTGAGTTTGTCTCTGAGTACGGGAGGAGACGACGGTCTGAAGGAGAAGCGAGATACAGAAATCATTCCTGTCCAGTCCCTCAACCTGCTGCTGAAGAGCATCGGCGCCACACTCACTGATGTGCAGGACGTCGTCTTCAAGTATGAACGCATGTCATCAGACACAGTACAGAGAGACATACTTTCTATTCTTTGCTTATAGAATAGAAAGCTATTTCCCCCAGGAATTAATAAAGTATTTATGATTCTGATTCAATAGCATTAATTAAATGTTGTTTTATTTGTTGTTGGAGGAATCCTAGATTTTATTGACTCTGTCGCTGATTTCAGGCTGGCCTTCTTTGAGTTGACCTTCCAGTTCTGCACCACGCAGCAGCTACAATGGGAGGTCATCAGACATTACTCCAAGCAGGTAACACACATAAACAGTAATAAAGTCATAGTCACAGAAACAGAGGTGTTATAATATCCATTTATGTATTCCTGTGCAGAATGAAACCAAAACCAACCAGAGCCTGGCTAATTCTCAGCTTAACTGTTTGTTTATGTGTGCATATTTCAGGCTATTAAACAGATGTATGTGCTGGTGCTGGGCCTGGATGTACTTGGAAATCCTTTTGGACTGATCCGAGGACTGTCGGAGGGAGTGGAAGCCTTCTTCTATGAGCCTTACCAGGTAGAAATGTAGTACAGTGTGGAGAAAACAAGACAAATTAAAAAAAGGAAAAGAATAATGAAAAATTGATTTAAATAAATAAAGAAATACATGATATAAAAGATATAAATACAAAAAATGTAAACATGCAGACAAAAATACAAAGTAACTGAATGCAGAAAGTTTCCACTTTTATTCTATTATTCTTTTTACTGATTCATTTATGGCACTCTTATGACTTTTAAAAAAAGGTCAAGTTGAGTGCTCATTATTTAAGGCGAACATTTCCATGATACTTTATCTTCTGAACATATTTTAGGACTCCAGAGGCTGTGAACAGCTCTTCAGACAGAGGGTGTCTTTCTGTCTTTCTGTCTTCTTCCTGTTGAACTGTTATCTGTGGTTTTCAGGGGGCCATCCAGGGGCCGGAGGAGTTTGTTGAAGGAATGGCTCTTGGGGTGAAGGCTCTGGTGGGAGGAGCTGTAGGTGAGTACAGGGCTCATATAAACATGATATCTGTGTCTGATCCCTGTGGGAGAAACCTAAATAAGATCTCTGTGGTACTTACAGAAGATACATGCACAGTTTATTCCTCCTTTTGTTGGGTGTTAGTTTAGGTTTTTATTCAGAACTTTGTTGTTCTAACAGATATGAGACCTAAGATCTCTCACAACTGTGTCTACATTTAAAAGTAAACTGAAAACTTTTCTGTTCCCTCAGGCTTTTGATTGCTTATTATGTGTGTGAGAGTGTGAGTGTGTAGGATAGCTTTGTGGTTTGTCAATGTCTTTTCAAGGTTTTATGGTGTTCAGTGTTGTTTTCTCTTGTATTATATTGTATAAGCACCTTGAGTTTACCCGTATTGCAGAAGATGAAGTATCTGTAATGACTCATATCTGCCTTCAGGGGGTATCGCAGGTGCGGCCTCCAGGATCACAGGCGCCATGGCGAAGGGTGTTGCTGCCATAACGATGGACGAGGAATACCAGCAGAAGAGACGGGAAACTATGAACAAACAACCCAGTGGCCTCAGAGAGGGGCTGACCAGGGGGGGGAAAGGATTAGTGTCTGTGCGTACTCACACTGAAAATAAAACTTTGACACTTAATTATATGCGTTAAAGCATATAGTAATTACCTTTTGGTTGCAACAATGAATGTAGATTGAAAGGGTCTGCCATTATGAATGAATTGATGCCACTTGGTAATATTGTTGTGTTTTCCTTTCAGGGTTTTGTCAGCGGGATCACAGGGATTGTTACCAAACCTATTAAAGGTAAGTTGAATTGGACCCTTATAAACACTATTTAGCATGTGTTGATATGATCATTTAATATCCAAAATAATAGCATAAAATGTAAATAATGGTACTGTGTAACTGTTGAATCTTGGACCCTGTTTGTGGTACAGTGAAGGAGATCTTCATGTCAGTTTTCATAAATGTAATGATGTGTTGTTTGGCAGGAGCCCAGAAGGAGGGTGCAGCAGGCTTTTTTAAAGGTGTTGGGAAAGGTCTCGTTGGTGCAGTAGCCAGACCAACGGGAGGCATTATTGACATGGCCAGCAGTACTTTCCAAGGGATCAAAAGGTATGTTCCTCTCTGTGTGTGTGTATTCTCCGTGGATGTGCTACAGCGGTCATGTGTTTACAACAGAATAGCAGTCTTAAAACATAAAATTCATGTGGCTCTTGGGTGCAATCACAGGGGTTTTGCACCAAAAGAAACTTGCAAAGTAAAAGCAGGAAGATAATTATTTTGTGGATTCATTGTTTTCAGAAATAAATCATGTACAGTAGGTGCACAAACAAAAAACTGCTTTTTAAAATGTGTCTTTCTTTATTTTCGAAGCTTTTTAGCTCTGTGTTCATACATGTGAATGTTTGCGTGCTTTTGTCAGAAGTGCATTTTTTGTCTTTCAGGGCGGCAGAGACTTCACAAGACATCGCCTCTCTGCGTCCTCCTCGCTTCATCCACGAGGATGGTGTCATACGACCATATAAGGAGAGGGAGGGCATCGGCAGCCAGATGCTCCAGGTAGGACAAACATTTCACCAGCTCTCCACAGTCAGACCCGGGCGAATAACAGATGGTTAACATTCTTAATTTGATTGAGATGAGGAATTTGTTATTTCTGTGGCTTAACAATGATTTAATCCATCGTGCACTTTAAACAGTTTGCCCAGGTTTGCTTGTGGAGTGAGTGTGTACATGCAGAAACATGCACAGACACATTCATTTCTAAAAAAACTTTCTTCTTTCTGATTTATTTTATTTGTCTTAACTTATTACAAATCATTTAATTGCCAGTTTCTGTTTATAGATTATAGAGAGCAGTTTTGCTTGATTCTCAGTTATCATTTCACTTCTGTGGCTGTTTTGTGTTAAAAGAGGGTAAACTAACATATTTACAGCAAGAAGTAAATAAGCACAAGCAAAGGTAGAAAGACATTTGACACCTTCAGTTCCAAAGTAAAGATTAACTGATACATTTTGTGGTCATTCACCTTTTAATAGGAAACACATGCATTTTACTGCAGCAGAGCTTCTGTGCAGCATAACTACTGCACTGTTTTTGCTCCACACTGTTCGTCTAATAACACGATGGTTGATGTTGATATTGTTTGCCAAATTACGTTACATCAGTGTTGTCCTGGAGGTTTTTGCAAAATCAAGTCTTGCAGCTATTTGGTTAAACCATAGACTGTAAAAATAAACACACTGTGTATCTGCACTTTAAGCTGAATGTGGTTCAGAGCCGCTGTGTCAGTAAATTGGGTTTGTTGTATTTATGAGATTTAAACTGTTGGTCACTTTTTGTGTGACATTATGTAACAGTTGTGCTGGATGGAGTGGGTTGAAGTTTCAGCCTACGAGTCTCAGGTCAGCACTTCACTGTTTGATTAAAAGTAAAGATTGGGGCTGTACCGAATAGTTGAAAGCTTCATTCATTGCGGTGACATTCGAATTGTGCGCAGCTTCCTTTTTTGTCTGTTCATTCTCTTTAAACCTGGTATTTCTGCACAGCTGCAGATAAAGATTCGGCTGCTCTAAAATAGTTAGATTACGCTATTTGTAAAAGATTAAAATGGTCAGAAAAATAAAAATTCCAAAAAGTTACATGCTCTGAAAACACTGTTTGCTGTCCTGCTGGCTGCACACAAAGGGAGGAACACACCTGTAGTTAGGGCGGTTTGGCAGCCATCTAACAGCACAAAAACTGACCAGTTATTTTAATGAAAGGAAATTATTCAATAAAAAAAAAGAGGAACTAATTTAATCTGATTAATCCCTATTCAAATGGAGAATTTTGTGTTTTTGGTGATAAAATCATGTCTACTTCAGGTACTTCAAAGTCAATATCATGACAGACATTTACATTTTTTTTAAAAACAAATAATAATCATTAAAAAGACATTCGGTGCAGCCCTATTTAGTATTTACAGATAGGTGACAAATTAAAGGAAGGTGTTGGGCCTCAGCGAGCCTCCTTTAATGCTGCTAAAAACTTCAACCGGAGAAACATTTCCTCATTTTGTCCTTTGCCGTGGAGAGTGCAGTCCAAAACATCCGTTCGGTGGAAGTTTGGTGATTCACATCATTTTCATTCTCATCAAACCATCCAGTGACACCTCATGCTTGCTTCTCCATCACTTTTTCTCAAGGTTTTCCCTTTAATTTGTCACCCATCTGCATCACCAGCTTTAGAAATAGCTTGGGTTTGTGTGTATTTTGATGTGTTAGTGAAAGACTAGCGGTATTCTTCTTCTGCCAAATTATGAGTAATGACACAAGTAATACAACTACAAACATGTTAATGTTCGTTTATATTTCTTTCTATTGCAGCTGGTTTAATTTGGCTGCAAATAGATTGTGACAGAATTTGATTTACTTTATACTTCAGGCGCTAAACTCTGAACAGAACATGGACAGCAGCAAATTGAAATGATATTAAGTCAAAAATAGAAAGAACATTTCTGACATTTACAGAAGAATTCCTTGATAGGAGAGAGACGAGGCCAAACACACTCTCACTGTGGTCGGAGTGTGTTTGTCTTTCTGTGTCAGTAGCTGTGTGGGTAGAAACAGACTTTGCTTCTCTCTGCTCTGACCGTGACTCTTCTCTCTTGTCGTGTCCACAGAGGAGATTGTCCTACAGTGAAAGACGTAGAGCGAGCTCAGAGGATCAGGGTGATGAGGAGAAGTAGCTAGAAGTGACGGCTGTAGTGTAGCGTCGGTGTTGTGTTTTTACTGCAGTACAAGTTTGATTCAAGTTTACTTTTGGCAGACTTATACAAACCAAAGAAAGGCCTCTTGAGTAATGTGTTTCGTATTTATTTTGTATTTGTAGTTGTTTATTAACTTGATATGTATTTTATTTATCTTTAAGTGTCTTTATTGCATCATTTCTGCTTTTGCTGCTTATTATTCTCCTTCTTTCATTTCTCACACTCACAAAGGGAACATTCATCCTCATTGTTTAGAGCTTTATTCATTGACAAAGATCACATAATCGTAGAGTCTACTTTCTTTATCACTTCATGTTGGTTTTATCATTCTGTCAATCACTGCCCTCTTGTTCTAAATAAAATGTTCACATTTCTAACGTATACTTGTCACTGTCTTTGTCTTTGTTTCATCCCATCCCGTCTCATCAACCCACAACATCTTCACTCTTTCTGCAGAGCACCATGTTAGCTTGTGCTTATTATTTAAATATGCAGTTCTCTGAAAATGTTTTGAATATGTATATTTACATAAGCATATAAATTGTTATTGGATATAAACATCATGACATTCATGTTTGAATCTTATTCAGACACTGAGTTATTTATTATTCTTGGATTTAAAAAATTATATTAAAAATGATTTTCTTTCATTCTTTGTCTCTTTTCAGAAAATTGAGAATGGACGTTTTGCCAAGTACAGATACTTTGCTCATGCTAAAGTCAATGAGTCAGACTTCCTGATGATCACAAAGAGGTGAGTGTTTCTGCATCTGCAGCTGCTTTCTCATATTTGAGACAGAGCTGCATTAAATATGATTACATTTAGTTTTTATAACACACAACCACACATGAACATGTGGTGGAACGTAACTAAGTACATTTTCTCAAGTACTGGACTCATTTTTATGTCCTTGAGTGTATGTTATACAAATATTAATCGCTCTACCAATACTCCTTTTCTTCTACCTTTAAGTCCTCATCGTTGGTGTTTGTTTCTTTTTCTTAACACTTCTAATGTTTCTTTTCCAGGGGAATATTTTTTGTGACCAAAGGCACGTTCGGCCAGCTGACCTGTGAATGGCAGTATCTGTTTGAAGAGTTCACCAAGGATCCGATGATTGTAGAGGACCGGCGGCTTCGCATCGAGGCCAAGGTACGAGGAGTTGTCTGTTATTATTTTCTCCATTAATTTATTAGCTGTTCGGTCTCTAAAATGTCAGATCAGTGTTTCCCGAAGCCAAAGATGACGTCCTCAAATGTCTTGTTTTGTCCAAAACTCAAAGATATTCAGTCACTGTTATACATGAGAAGAGAAAACCGAAATTATTTACATTTAAGATGTTGGAATCAAAGAACCTTTTACTTTTTTATTTCCTTAAAAAAATACTCAAAATATTTGGCATTTAATTTAATAGTTGACATCTAATGAATTCATCTTTGCAGCTCTACAACTTCCAAAGCAAACTTACAAGTGAAATCCACATCAGAAGCCGACTTGTTCCCCTTAGGAGTGTTTTTACATATTTACAGCAGGTTTTAAACTATTATTCTTTATAGTTTTGCACTAAATGTCTTTTGTCCTGCAGGAGAGAGTAAAGTCTGTCTTCCATGCCAAGGAGTTTGGGAAAATCATAAACTTCAGAACTCCTGAGATAGCAAAGGTAAGTTGGCAGTTTGGATGATAAGATGCTCATATATTTTATTCATATTTAAACAGTTTATTGTTCATTTGTTTAAGAAGTGCCCGACTGTTATCTGCTGTCTGTACATCATCAAACTCATGTTTCCTTGTGTCATCCAGTCTGTGTCCATTCACAGTAAATGACAGTACAACAAAGAGAGCTCTAATTTTGGTTCTTGTTTATTTTCAGTGGGTTCTCGCCCGACTGGACGATGCCAGAGAGAGTTTACCCAAATACTGACTCGTCGCGAAGAGCGACAAATGATAAGAGGAAAATAAAACAACACACACACAAAGTCTGTGTGTGTCAGTGCCTTTGTTCTTTACTGCATGCTACTTGTTTACCTCCATGTGTGTGACTGGAGTCAGACACACATTGACTCACTAACTTCATTCAGTTATAATGAACTTATTTCAAGTTGTGTTTGGCTATAAAAGCTAGAAACAGACAAAACCGCTTGAATAACATTGAGGCCAAATCAACCATAGTCGTTGTAGCACATTTATTGTTGTACACTGATCATTTTACTGGATTATATCGAAGGGAAACTAATTTAAATTTTGAGTATGGCTTTATAATGCATTTAATTCAAAATGTGCTGTTTTCGTTTACTCTCACTCTCTAGTTTTCATTTTTTTTTATAAATCTCTGCAAGATGAAGACTGTTGTGATCTAAAGCCGCATGCTATTTTTATACTGAACTGAGGAGTATCAGTCTGCTGTATATTGATCTAATATAGTATCCTATCTGTATATATATACATCTTCTCACAATAGTCTGTATTATGGCGTTACAGATTGTAATTTTGTGATTTTTATGTTTTTATACCACACATATGCAATGCCAACTATGATGAATAATTATGCAGAAAAAAAGTATATTTAAAAGAGAATGCTAATTATGAACAGCTGCTGTTTACTCTGATGTGTATTTTAAGGTTTGCTTTTGGTTTGGGGTGCATCGCAGTTTAACATGACTAAATATTTCTGTTGCCATTCAGTTTTGTCATTAATGAGCAAAGTGTTCACTACAGTGGCTTAACTTTTTTTTTCTTTCCCCAACTGTTTTGAAAAATAAATAAAATATGTGTTTTAAATGTATCTCTTGTACCCAGAGAAACCCCCAAGCACACACACGGCACTCTTCATTTAGGAACTATAATTGTTTATTGAAAATTACCATAAATATCATTTCCATTCCTCCTGAGAAGAAACAGTTGAGTAGAGTTTTCCAAACCACAACTTGCATTATTTACATCTACACTCTGTCTGTGCTGACTGTCCTGGGTAAATAAGGCGCAGGTGGCTCAGTGGTAGAAAGAAATCTACACAATATTAAATCACAAAACTCACGACTGAAGGGACTCTTCAGCTATTGCATGAGAAAATATGCTATACTTGGATCCTATTCCTGATAGCTTTTTAAAATAAATTAAATAACGAGCTCACACAAAAGGTCAATATGACACAACTTCACACTAATTTTCACATTCTTACTTCTGTTATTATACAGCACATTGCTTTAAAGGCTGGAATAGAAACTACAAAACACACAATACATAAAAACTGCATTTTATACACAATAAATTAGAGGAACAGTAGTTTGGGTTTGTTGGTTACAGATAATCTTTGGCTGGATTTTACAGGCACAAAAGATGAAAATATTTTAACCTCTGGATTGAACATTTTTTCAGTGGATCTGCTTGTTCACTGTCTAGACAGCCGAGAAAAGCACTGTAAAGTTTTGTTTTTATGTAATTCTCCTATGTTGGCTCTCCTTGTGTCTGTCCTTGTGCTCCTCTTTACACCAGATTGAACTCCTTCAGGTTGTGTCTGAGGATCGTGTCTTTGACGGCCGCAAAGACAAAGCGGATGTTTTCTGTGTCCGTGGCGCAGGTGAAGTGAGGGTACAGCTGCTTGTCCTTGTCAGGGTTTTGTTCTTGGTACATTTTCAGGATGAATTCTTGAGCTGCCTCCTGATCCTGCTGAGGTCCTGCAATTCAGAGGTGATACCATATTTATATATATATTTCAATGTGTCTTCAATGAATTTAATATTCAAACTTTTTGTTTCAGGGTGAAAACTAATAGGGATCAGCGTGAAGTGTCCCAGGTTTATTACTTGTTTGAATTTTTGTATTTCCATTGTAATTCCAGTTTTGCAAGTAACTACAGGGGAATAGGGTAAAAGAAAGTCGATTACTCCCATTAAGTTTTCATAAATGTTATGTTTAAATGAGGCATTATCTAATGCTAACTTTCAGTGACTTAAGGAGAAATCTACAGACCCAAATAGACGGTGTGTTGTAAAATATATACATTAATGTGTATTTGGATATTTTCTTTCCACAAGTTAGGGAGGCAAAATAGTCTTTTAAGTCATTATGTTTTATAATGTGTTTATGAGTGCTTCAAAATAGGCAGATAATAACACTTTTTATGTATATTTATAATGCATTATAGTCACGGTGTCTGAAAATAAATTGCTAGGTCGTCCTGTGACAGCCTGATACCCTTCATCTCACCCAGTGCATGCTGGGATAGGTTGCAACCATCAAAAGAGCCTAAAAATAGTTTCTATCCATAGTGTCTTGTTCAAAGATAAAAAATATTTAGTCAAGCCAAACGTGAAAACTATAGAGAACGTTTCTCGGGGCACACAGTATCTGCGTGTGTTTGAATACATATTTTCAGTGTTGCTGCCTTTCTACTTCAAATGCCAGTTTATTAGGTACAGCTAGCTAAAGTGAATGCAGTCTAATACAACAATGAATGGGGTGCACAGAATAGTTCAAACACCTGTCAGTGTGCAGCATGCATCACGAGCACAAACTAACCTGTGAATTCGGGGAAGTATGTGGCTATGTGAGAGTACATGATCTTCTCCTGCAGGATGTCGGTCTTGTTGAGGAACAGAATGACAGAGGAGCGCTGGAACCAGGGGTATGTTATGATGGTTTTGAACAGGGCCTTGCTCTCCTCCATACGGTTCTGACATGTAAATTGCAGCATAGAAAGAGGCAACGATGAAGACACATTTTAAAGGGTCAAAGTCTGAAACATGATCTGCTGCTGAGCTGAATTCTCACCTCGTTGTCGCACTCTACCAGGACCTGGTCGTACTCGCTGAGCGCCACCAGGAAGATGATGGACGTGACGTTCTCGAAGCAGTGGATCCACTTCCTCCTCTCTGACCTCTGACCCCCCACATCCACCATCCTGCCGTAACAACCAGGCCCGACAACAACAGGAAAGTTAAGCAATGTCACCTGTGAAGCCCCTGCCAACAACTGTTACCTGTTTTAACGATTATTATTCTATCTCACCTGAAGATGACATTGTCCATGTCAAAGGGGTATTCAATGATACCCGTGGTTGGCACTCGGACTCTGAGGATGTCCTGCAGGTCAGGTATATAAGAGGGTTGTGAAATTCGGTCCAGGTCGGTAAGATAGCTGAAAAAAGGAGGAGAAGAGGAAATGGACTCGAGGGGAAATTGGAAATGTGAGATTTGGGAGTTTTGCTTCAGCAGAGACGTACAAACACGGTGTATTTTGTGCACACTTCATTTGCATAGCTAAAAATAGCAACCACAAGCTAAAAACAGCTGCTTTTCTTATCCGTTTTTAAAAAAAAAAATCTGTATCATCAGTAGTAGTTTCACAGAAAACAGAACAGGTTCCTTATTAATGCTTGTTCCCCTGAGAGGGACACTTCCTGTGCTCATTACAGTGTCTCTTTGTGAAACAAAACGTCACGGCAAGATACAGACGGATGATTTTTTAAATTACTTTTTATCTCCCAACATTTAGGTCAAAATGCTCAAAGCCTTCATTTGATTTGAATATTCCAAATAAATAAATGCAGGAATCGGCTTTAAAAATACCCACCAAGTGTACTTTGGATTTAAAGGTAAATTCCCTGCAAGTTGCTAAAAAAAATATACAGGACAGAAATGCAGAGGACAGTGTCTCCTGTAGTAGCTACAGCCCTGCTTATTATAATGCAATGACCTGTTTATTTTTTCTAGACCTTGTTCTATGGAGTTCAGTCGTGGCCTTGTTCCTCTTTGTCTACCCTTTGGAATATCAATATCAATGCAATAGAGGTGAAAAGAGTAGAATCTCTGTGTGCATATTATTGAGCAACAAACTACAAGTCTTGTGTCTGATGCTCACTATTTGGTGGAGTCAGACAGCTGGTATTCTCTGCGTCGGTCGTAGCTTTCCTGTATTCCTGCGTCGTCCCACAGACTCTTGACAGCCGCCGCCAGGCTTTGATCGAGCTCCTCCACCTTATCCACCTCCACCTCCAGCACTGAGTTTGCATGGCCCTGTGGGCGCACAGACAAAGGACAA
>CAFUXE010000306.1:297846-314701 GCA_903364295.1 Serranus cabrilla | reverse complement strand
TATACTAAGGGCCTCCATGGCTCGGACCATGGCCTGCATGGACGTGAAGATGTTCTGGTAGACCAGTTTGGCGTAGCTTCTCTTGTCCTCATCTGTGTATCCTCCTCCATGGATAATCCTCATTTGTTTGATGAAGGTACTTTTTCCACTCTCTCCTGTACCTGTCGGATACAGTGAGGGATAAATCACAAACAATTAAGCCTGACAGTCTGCAACCAGTGATTCAAACTACCTACCCTTCTACTTCACCTTGCCCTGAACACACCCATCTTCATTTTGACCTAAACTTCACACCTGTAAAGATCCATGACTGCACACAGACCGACGGATGCATTAACACCAGGAAAGTGTTCAAAACCACCTCTGTGGTATTTCCCGTTACAGTAGGTGTCTCCGGGGAAACATTTTGCCATGATGACTCACAGGGTGAAAACCCGTTTGTGTGCTTGACAGTTTCATTTGGCTCTGTCGACACTATCAATGTGTGTATGAGTACATCGAGCTTTTTACTGATAGTCAAACAAACTCTCATTAAAGGCTGAACTACATTTAATGACGATTAATTGTAAATACACACTCTCTCTCTCTCTCACACACACACACACACACACACACACAGTCTCTCTGTCACGTTCCTCTTCAGTTTTTACAGCACAAGCTCCTAATTTTCTCGTTCAGACCACATGATGCTGAATCTATTTGTTTAACAAATGTGTGTTTGTCCCCAGACCTGAGTGTTGGAAGTGTGCGTGTGTGCGTGTGAGAGTATACACCAGGCATCTGTATCCCTTCCTGTCAGCCAAGTGTGTTAAAGCTCGGTGATGAGTCAGAATGGTGCAGCAGCGTCCTGGTTTCCTGGCTGTTTTGCATGGCTTCACGAATACTTGAGTCTTTACATCTTAGCAAACAAGGCTTAGACAAATTGTCTACATTTGAATGCACCTTGTTTACAAGTCAAGTTTCTCAGAGATGAGGGGGAGTTTGGGCAAGACAGGCAGGTAACCACGGAGATGGAGGCAAATCATGACTTGTTCAGAGTCTGAGTGATTCACTGAGTGAGATACTGTAGCTGCTAAAAACATTGCTCAAGTATTTTAAAGTGCTGCATTATGGTTGATTATAAAGTTCATATGTATGTTTCTGAACCTACATTTGTGGCTTTGTGCACATCTGTATGCATATGTGTACATATGTGAGGGTGGTGATTTACAGTTTCCCTGTGAGTGCTGACCACAAACACAACCTCACACCTACACATGACCTCACCCGTAACCCGACTGGCTTTGTGAATGACTGTGTTGGCAGTGTTGCCGAGATAAGAACTACTATCACCTGTCACACTTAGCATTATTTTATTGTAACTGAAACTAGCAGGGTAGGATAGGCTTTATTAGGAAAATGTAGGGCACAAAAGATGGAGTCACTTTACAACAAACTGATTTTGTTTGAACTGTTTGGCAGACATTTCTTAAAAACAAATATATGCCAATTACATATCCATTCCACCGGTCAGTTTCTGAGCTGTTTCTGTTGATTTTTTCTCGGGCACAATAAAAAACATTGAAAAATGTTGCATAATTATAAAGCTAAATTAGAGCTTAAAGAATATCTCACAAATCTCAAACCACCAATCTGTTTTCCTTTCATGAATAAGACCCTAGTTATCTGAAATCTTTGTGTGTTTTGTGCCTCAATGAGTTTTACTTTGTTCATATTTAATATCAAATGTGCAAGCCTACATTGTTGGTAGTCCGTAAAAATGTTTGATTCCTGCTTTCTTTCATGTTTTATATTACTGAATGGACAGAATGTGTACCTGTTAATCTGTCATTGTGCTTCTCTCCCACTCGTCTCTCCAGGGACCTGACTGTGGCCACAGTGAAATCCGCTGGGAGCTCTGAGACACTCAGGTAAATGTTGTTACTAAGTCGGGCTGGGCGATATGGTCACAATCTTCTATCCTGATAAAGGTCAATAGGTCTCAACAACAAAATACATCAGGATATACTCCTGTGTGAAATACTGGATCATAAAAAATATTCTCTCATTTAATGAATAACTTCAGCGCAAAATGAACAAACTGGTTTCAATTAAAATAATATTTGTAATATTATTATTATTATTGTTATTATTATTATATTAAATAATGGCCTATGGCACAGTGTTTAAGTACTTCCCTGATGCTGAAGATTTCACATTCTTATAAAGAGTCATAACACGTGTTGTGTCACTTGGACAGTTATTTTGCCAGCCTTGATTGCACAGTTCAACTTCTGTAAAATAAAGTTTTCAATGTCCATTTGAAAGTTACACTGAATAGTGAGCTTAGACAACTGAGTTCTCTTTTTTTCAGTTGACCTGATACACTTGTTCCTAGTCATCAGACAGTCAGGCCTCTGTTCATCCCTTTCACTGACACGTGTTTCTGTTTTTTAACATTCTTAAGACTCTCCTGTAACTTTGTCTGAAGCAGCACACACTGTACCAGAATCCACGTGATGCTGGATGTTAATGCCTGACACCTTTTTCAGATCGTGGGTCGTCTTCAGTTCAGTGAGCAGAGCAAGAATTGTTGCAGCAAATTAAAATGCTTATAATAAATTGGTTCTTCAGCAATGGATGCAGGCATACGGCTCGTGTCCTGCTCGGCGCTGGATTTGCATGATTTTTGCATTGGGCGCACCCGCAGCAGCTAGTTATGGCTTTCTAACACACCACAGACCGAAGCTTTAACAGTGGCTCCTGTCCCTGAAGTGCTCCCACACTGCTGCAGTAAAACGGGTTGTGTCCACACCGCTGATAGTCACGGCTGCTCTTTGGGTGCCATGTGGCAACACCCTGTTTCACATTCACACGTTGGCTGAAAGTAAAATACTTGGGCTCAGTGCTCCATCACTTTCTCAACCAGCATCAGACCTGCTGAGGTGTCCTTGAGAGAGTGAGTGAACCCAAAGCACAAAGTAAGCTGTGTTTTGACTTCACTGTGAAAACTTTCATGAGTGTCAGAAGCTTAATATTATAAACAGTCCGTCAACAGTTAGGTTTATTTATGATATTTAACCCCTGGACACCACGTTCATATTTCTCATTACATTTTTTTCTTTATTCCCTCGTATGCTCAGATAAGGCTGACATTTATCACAACGGATGGAGAGAAAACGCCCATATCTCTCCACTCCGTCATGGCGCAAACTCGAGATAATTTAACTGGAAATGAACGCAAGTTTTGGGTTTCTATTGACATTTTATTATCACAAATAACATCTTAAACTGCCATATCTGTCTCTGCATGTGACTGTATTCACTATTTCTGCGGCAGGTGTGCACAAATTGAACCCCGTAGACAAATGAATCAAGGATGAAAACTCTCCATGGTGCGTTAAATGAATGGCACAGCTCCACATCCGGGGAGCAGAAAGAGGAATGAGGAGAAGGGAAATGTAGAGTTAGAAATGAAACTAATGCCTCCTTATGAACAAACATTTGAAAATATTAATATTCCTTATAAAGTCCATATTTATTCCCGTATGATAAAGTGTTTTATTTAAAATACAGTTTAGTCGAAAGGCTGTTGAGTGCTCTCCCGCCTGCCATGATACCTGCATGTCCAGGTGTGGCCAGGAAGCAGTAAAGTATTCCATCAAAGGAACATTTTAAGAGCTTTTTATACTATTTTATGGTATTTTGGCACAGAAAAATTAGGATGGAGCCTATTCTAATTCTGTAATTATCCCCAGAATGTCTGAGTGTGTGAGATAAGATAATTGGACCCTCCAGGTTTGATCCCTGGTCTGTGGTGCTCACCTAACAGCAGCAGCTTCAGCTCCCTGCGGGAGTCCTTCTTGTCTCTCCGCAGCTGCTTCTCGATCTCCTCGTTGATCCTCTGGTTCTCTTTCTCCTCCGCAGACACACAACATCCAGCCATCGTTCACACCGACTAAGACCTGCCTGTCCAACGAGTCCTCTGTGGCCGACGTGAAAAAGCTGCAGGTACCGTCCTCTCCACTCGCTCCCCTCTCACACTTCACAAAGTCAGAGTGAAAAGTCGCAGAGCATCTTGAAAAGTGATCCTTTCTTCCTCCTCTTAAGTGAGAAACGCTGTTTATTGAGGCGGATAAGGATTTATTTAAAACTTTTTTAAACTATTGAATATTCCGAGGCTAAAATCCTTCTTTTAAAGGGAAAGTCCAGAGATGTGTTTTAGGAGTAAAAGTCGCTGCGGTTTGGTCCGCAGCAGGACACTTGTTGAACTTTATCCTGCCGGCCGGCTGGAGGGCGTGGCACTGGCTGCAAATAGAAAGGGATAAAATGGGAAGTTAACATCCACAGCAAGCACACTGTGTTGACTTTACCCCCACAGTGATGTCTGTGACACGACAGATACATACATAATGAGAATTAGGGTTAGTAGAGTAGGATTTTAATCAAATGAATACGCTAAAGAGAGAAAGAAAAAGTAGGCGCCCTAGACTTGACTCAAATAATGTGGAAATCATTGCCAGCTGCAAGTACATTTCTTAGCAAATTTTTACACATTAGTTATAGTTTAAGGGGTTCAAGGCGTGAAACATCACCCGGAGCTTCTCAGCAGTACAGGGAGAGAGGAAGTGAAGTATCATCGTGTCTCAGTGACACTGCCATGTCTCCTCATGGCCACTAGGGGTCAGGAAGGCCAACTGTGAGTGACTGAAGGAGTGTTTGAGTTTACAGTGTATTCTGGTCTTATGGGAAACATCATTTCACATTATAGTAACAGAACCTTTACCACTTTTATGTATTATAATGTGTGGATTTAAGAATGAGATGCAGGTAACTACAGCTGCACAAGATTTGCCCATTCATGCTTTCCTGATATTCTGGAGAGGAGGAAGGAAAATCACGATATTATTCTTACAAGGCCACATTTTATGTATTTACATGGGTAGAGTGGAGGGGATTGGCAAGTGTTGAAAATACAAAGTTTATTATAGTTTGCCTCAGACAGTCTTGTCAAACTACTACAACAAAAGCTTAACTTTGACCTTTTAGAGTATGTGTGTGTAGTCTATAGTAATAAACATAAACTACATAAATTCATGAATGATAAACAGTAAGTGAATGTGATTGTCCCCTGACTTAACCAAACTGCCATCCACACATTAAAACATACAAGTGATAATGATGGTGTAGGGAAAAGCTAAAGTAAAATAACCACAAGCAGCCTTCAGGCTTTTTTTTGTGCAGTTTACTCTCTGTTTATCCACACTTGTGTCCTCTTTTTAAACAGCATTCTCAATACATAGATTTTTAGAGAAGTCCAGTTTACTCTGTATCATCATGATTGCTTTGCAACAAGAACATTTACAAAAACAGAAAGACTGAACATGTTATCATCAGCTGGAACAGTCAAGTACAAAGACTTTTCTACTAAGTCGGCCAGGGAGGATTTGTCGTCAATAACTCAACTCACATTTTTACAATGGACAATTTGGCTTTTGGCTATTTGTTTTCTAGGAATGTGAATTCAGAATGTGAACATCAGTCCTTTGAGGATATAAAAAGCAGTTGGTTTTATGAAATGTGATGAACTATCTAAGGGTTGTTGCCTTGATTTACAATCCAAACTTGTCTTACATCTAAACATAGAAACAGACTAACATTTACTCTATTTCTTTGTGTCTAAATCCACTTTATTTATGGTGGTGTTGGGACTTTTAAACAAGGAAGTAAACAGTCAGCTCCAGTATTCTGGGGTCGCTCTTTTTATCTTGATGAATTCTTACCCAACTTGTTGCTTGGCAACATGGTACATCTATATGCTTTTACTTTGCAAGAATCAGTTCACTGTAATTACATTATCAGTGCTTGACAGAGGTTTGTATACAAATTAGAGTTGAAATACAACTTGACTTAGCACGTCTGACTGGAAGTATGATGAGATGTAATGATGGGAAATAAACATCAACATTCTAGAAATAATAGCTGTATCGCTAAATTTACAATAAAAATCAGGATTGTGAAAAGAGTTTCATTCAGAAACATGTAGGAGGAGTGACAGTTTTTAGATGGATGGAAAGATTTTACAAAATTATGATTGGTGATCATCATAACATCACTATTTAAAAATAAGTTCTTCAATTTCAGCAATCTGATGACGTGTCTGAGAGCAAAAGAGCAATTTACCAAAAGTTACTTTTCCAAAAATTAACCCTGCAGTTCTTCTTAACTCAGTCTGACTGCATGAAATTTGAACAGCAGCTGGAGTCTGTGGTCTCTTAAAGGGAAAATCCAGCCTGAAAATAACTCACACTTGCTCACTCAGAGTAATGATGTTAACAAGTCGGGAACAGTTCTCTGTGGCTCAATTATCATTTGTATCTTTGCCAGTAAAAAAGCTAAACTTAAATATTAATGTTAGTCACTTTAGCTTTTTGAGTCTCACAAACAAGGCCAGGCGGTCTCCGATCAGTGTGTGAACTGTTTAAACAAGGATTTTCCCTTTAAGAAGGAGGGACAGGGTAAATAATCACTCTACAACAGCAGGGACACAAGTTACTGATTACTGCAACTCTACAACAAGTTATCATCAACACAGATAAGTTGAAACTTTAGTCCAGCTTCAAAACATCTCCTCTGGCAACAAGCAGAATCACACTAACACTGTTTGAACATGCAGTGAAATCTGGCCCCCAGTGTTTTTCCTTTTAGGCCCTGCTGTTGATAAGTGGTTATTGTAAGACTTACTTCAAGTACACTGTGAATTGGACTGCAGTTTAACTTGTTGAAGTGGTTGTTGCCTGCCAAAATCAATCATCCTTGTAAGAAATTTCACCAGCCAGCTGAAATATCTGAACACAGCAGGACCTCTGAGTGAGGGCTGGTCACCTGCCAAACTGGCTGGTAGAAGCCGAACCGCAGCCAAAATGTGGCAAAAACACTCTGCAGGTGGCTGCTGCTGGATTAGAGTCCAGATTGTGGCACATTCTGCACACAATGCTGTTTAATCATCGTCACATCAGGCAGTTCAATGCATTGTAATGCACAGCGGCGTGGATCTTAAGACATGAATATAACGTGACAACATTATGAAAACAATAGAAAGTGTTCTGATTACAGTTTGCTCATGATGTCCTGTAATGATGTCATATTAGCTACACTTCAAAGCGGTTCCCAGGGCTTCTTATAGCACAGAATCACAAAGAGAGACCACTGAGCCAAAACCAAACAATCCTCCAGCTGCACAATGGGACATTATTGGCTGCACGAGCTTCACTTCTCATAAAAACACAGGTGCCTTGCATGGGACTTCAGAGGCACAGCTTATTCAATAAGGCAATATTTACATGTGAACTGTTGTGAGTTTTCTCTTATGTTGTCGTTTCATAAATAAAATCTAAAATAATACTGTACATTCTAATGAAATGGTGGCAATCAAGACGGAAATATAAAAAAAAAGAAATATAAAAGCACCTGTTAATGTTTCCAATTAGGCCAAATGGTTGAGTGATTTTTTTCTGAACACTTCTCTGACAATACTCTCAGGGCGGAGGGTCATTTGAAGGGCTGTTAAGGGTGACGGCATTCCCATATGGTAGCACAAACAAGCAGATAATTACATCTCACCCTCAACAAGATTTTATACAAAATCTGAGCAAAAGCAACACTTCACCTGCCTGCCATCCACCTTTTTCTAGCTCTACCTGTTAAATAAAACACACTCAGGTGATCGGTGGAGGGGAGGGGAGTGCTCAGAATCACAAGGTGTGCAGTACGCTAAGAAATATAAAGTTAATAAATACTTATTGAGACGCTGTGTGATTACGTTTAATATAAAAGAATAAGAATTAATGAGTGATGTGATTACCTATATGAGAAGTGCTCTGTTCCTGAAACCAGATAAGAACTCAACTATTACAATTAGCCCTGTTGATTGGATTCAGTCTGCAGTTTTTCATATAAAAGTCAATTTAACAAACCGGCTACTATAAGTACTGTCATACCAATCACTGTGTTGTTGGATAATAATATTCCTCTTTATGCAGTTCTGAAGCTGAACAATGTTTCTTTGCTGAGAAACATAAATGGCAAAAACACCAAATTTACATTCTCCTCTTAAAAAAAAAGGAAACAAAAACAAACATGTAAATAACAGATTTTTTTCTTCCAAAAATGAATTAGCCATTAGACATACAATACAATTACATAGATACATATTTTCAATATCGCACATTCAATCTGCCAAGAAAGTAATGATTACAAAGCCAACAAAGATGCTGCCATATATATAGAGAGATGTATGTACAATGATTATAGCATTCATAATTGCACTATGCCTCAATAAATGTAAATTACAGGCTTATGTTCGAGGGAGCTTTTACAAAAAAATACTTAAAGTAACTTGGGAATGAGGGGATTGCAAATCAGAAAGAAGAAGGGCTTACTTTGGTACAAACTCAACATCAACACTGTGCCCTTACATACGAATCAGCCTAATTTATTCTCCACTGCTATTGAACTACAACAGTCAAGACAGCCGGCTGTGATTGGACGAGTGTGAAGACGCAGATCAATCATCTGTAGGCTAGGGGGAGGGGCTTGTAGCCACGCGCAAGGTTGTGATTGGACAGTTTGAGCAGTTCAGCACGGATGGCTTCCTCCTCTGAGAGCCTGCTAATGTACTGTAGTTTAAGGTTGGTCCAGGCTGTGTGTGTGTGTGTGTACATGTCTGTCTGTGTGTGTGTGGGATGGGGAGAGAATACCATTGACTTTTTTGAATACTTACAGGAATCAGTGGGTGGATCAGTAAGTCTGCGTTAACTAGCCCTGCTCTTTTCTTGTCCTCAACACTTTATTTCATTAAAGTGAGTAAAAAGCACAAAGTGGAGTCCGGTGCTTGACTTGTTTTGGCATTGGCAATAAATATACGTATTACCATAATAAAAAGCATTAATGTGGCACAGTTGAACATAATCATTTAACAACATTGTCTCATAAATTATCACCTTCTCAACTCCCTTCAGTCCGTGTAAAGCAACCATCATGGTGTTCATGACAGAGCAGAGGTCCCCGAGCACCTCCTCACCTGCTCGCTCAGAGAGCATTTTTAAATCCAATTTCTCTCCAACTTCATGGTTGTGTCGACGCTAGAGAACACATTTTCTCTCCTCAACAGATGGTACCAAAGTCAAGGCAACGTAATAATAATAACAAATCAATCAAAACCAAATCAATGTGAAATTATTTCAAAATCACACTTTACGTCTGTTTATCAAGAGCCTTGCCAATCAGTCCTTAGTAGGAAAATGGAAGCTGTCAATTAGAGATCTGTTACGTCATTACATCACGCCCAGGATGAAGCTTCAGAATGAACCGACAGGTAAGGAGGGAGGGTGAAAACAAAAAAAAAAGTAATGGAAACTTTTTTTTCTTCTGGTTTATAAAAAGGCAGGAGGCAGGGAGCACATTGCATTCGTTCCAGTTCTGATGTATCAGACTGACAGACAAAACAAGCCCCCAAACCTCAAGTGCACAAAGTAGTTTCTTTCTTTCTGTCAAAAAAACAAAACAAAACAAAACTTCACAATGCGCAAAGCCTAGAAATGAGGATTGTTGCTGTACATATTCAACAGCAAATCCCTCCCCAACTCCTCCGAATCTCTTGCCCCCCCCTCCCTATATTTCATCACCTCCTTAAATAGCAAGATAACATTTACTCTGCTCACCTCTTGGGGACCAAGAGATGAACAAATGGCAAATAAATTAGTATTATGCAACCATTAGATTTTTTTCTCTGATTTTCTTTTCATGTGTGTGTATATGATCGATCTTTTCACAGATTGCGTCAGTCAGTGTGTTGGTGAGGGCCTCCGGTCGGCAGCCCTGCTCCGCTCTACACCAGGTTGTACTCCTTTAGGTTGAGCTGCAGGATGGTGTCTTTGACGGCGGCGAAGACGAAACGGATGTTCTCTGTGTCAGTGGCACAGGTGAAGTGAGAGTAGATGATCTTATCGCTGTCTGGATTCAGGTCCACAAACATCTTGAGGATAAACTCTCGCCCTGCTTGGGCATCCCTCTGTGGTCCTGGAGACAGGAAGAAAATGCTCCATGAATGCAAGTTTCTACCAATCAGTTCTAATTACTTTTGACAGCATTTGATTCTTGTGCAGGCTAGTGCATTTTAATTTTTAAAATATTTCAATACTCATCCTGTCTTAACATTTATTTGTAATGCAAGAGCACAATATGTCTACTTTCTACTCCGGATATGCAGATTTTTTTTGGTACCTGTGCTGATATATTTCCTGACAGCAAGAACACAAAAGTCACAAAAGTTTGTTACCCCTGAGAAACGAATGTCTGAAATCCTCAACCTGTTTTGCATCTTGCATCACTTTGGAGAGATGCAAACTAGTTGCTTAGAAGAGCTTTGTGTTTGGTGGAGATGTTGGCACGATACGGCTGTTACTCACCGTCATACTCTGGGAAATAGTCAACCAGATGAGAGTACATGATCTTCTCCTCCAACAGGTCCTTCTTGTTGAGGAAGAGAATGACTGAGGAGTTTTGGAACCAGGGGTATGTGATTATTGTCCTAAACAGAGCTTTGCTCTCCTCCATCCGGTTCTGCAGAGGGAGTGTGTGAGCGTGTGTGTGAAGAGAGGTAAAGTAAAGTGAGGGGGAGAAAGACAGAGAGAGAGAGAGAGAAAGAGAGAGTTAACCACTTAATTAAACCACAGTCTTTCATACTCATTAAGTACAGATTTTAATAAACGCTTTACTGCACCAGAGGGAGAGCAGTAACGATGAGAGAGAAGGGCAGCCATGTCGCCTTCAAGAGTTTCATTTCTCTCTTGCACTTGATTTCAGTGTTTAATTGAACAAAACAACCATTCTGAAAGCAAGCCTTCCACATCACACCACCAACACAGCAGTGCATTAAGAGCGCTGAACAGAAAATCTCCTGTACATCATAAAAACGTGCTGTTAGGACACAGAGGACGTGCAGCTGGTCAGTCTTCTGTCTGCAGATTGCAGGCAGAGACAGACAAACACATGGGCACAAAAACAGATGACACACACACCTGCTCATTAATGCACTTTAACAAACTGACACACATGCTGTGTCCTCTTAAGGAGGAGATGTGACCGGAGGCGGTATTCAAAACAGCTGGCTGATCATTTACAAATGCTTTCCAAGGGAAAAAAAGGTGGAGCATGGCCAGGCAGGAGGAGAATCTGATTTCCATTGTTTTAAATAAGGAATAGCTTTTCTTCCTCAGGGCAGACTCATCTCCCACTTCACATTAAATAATAAAGTAGGCAAAGTCGTTGAGCATCACACAATCAGTACAATCTCTGAGTTGTATTTGCTTTTAAATTGTGTGTTTTTATCATTCACCTCATTGTCTGATTCCACCAGGACTTGGTCGTACTCGCTCAGCGCTACCAGGAACATGATGGATGTGACGTTCTCAAAGCAGTGGATCCACTTCCTCCTCTCCGACCTCTGACCTCCGACATCCACCATCCTGCCGGGGCAGAGAAAACAGTCAGCATGAGTACAATGCTTGTGTGAGTGTCTTCTTGACACATTCAAAACAAAGAAAAAAAGGTGACTATAACCTAATAATATTACCTAAGTTAGACTGACAGCTGTAGTTATTATGTAGGCATGTACACAAATTCTATTTCTGTTCTCTAATCCTGAATTGATGTCTTTACGTACAGAGACTAGATCTGCATGCACTGTTATGTTTCTTTTGATTTCAGAAAATGTGATTACTTCTACCTTCACAGAATAAAATTAATTTAATGTACTTTTGTTAAATATGTAACTGTAGCATTTTAGAAAATTCATGTATCCTTAGCTTATTCTTATCATATATCCACTCCTAAACAAACTAAATATATATTCAAAAAACCACTGCAACTCATGCATTCTTTTATGTTTCTTTTCTCACCTGAATATGACACTCTGCAGGTCAAACGGGTATTCAATGATGCCCGTGGTGGGGACTCGAACCCTCAACACATCCTGCTGGGTGGGAAGGTATGCCGGCTCGGCGATCCGGTCCAACGCGTTCAGGTAACTACAGTCACACAGAGAGGAAATGAAACAGGGTGTGCACTTGAAAGTAGAAACAGAAAGTATCCTTTATATAACTAAAGTCTTCCATGAGTTTTCTTTAATGCCTCAGTTCATTTCATACTTTTTAAACAACTCTACTCACTATTTAGTGGAGTCTGAGAGTTGGTATTCCCTCCTCCGATCGTAGCACTCCTGGATTCCCGGGTCGTTCCATAAACTCTTGATTGCATCTACATAAGGATTCTCAAACATGCTGACCTTTTCTACGTCCACCTCTCTCACAATGTTGGCGTTGCCCTGCAGAGAAGAAACAAAGAGAAAACCTTCCGTGACTTACCGAGACACACCCAAAACAAAACAGAAACAATTCATCAAAACTTTTATTCGCTTCTATTTCGATAATCCAAAAACACAGGAGAGACAATCAACATGCAGGTTATGTGGTCTTTAAATCACTGGTGTATTTTCTCACTCACTGACATATTCTATATCCAGAAATTGCTTTACACCCCCAGGCTCAGCACAGACCTAATATCTGAAGCTCAAATCCCACTGGGGCTATTAAGGGGAAAGTTTTGCTGCCCCAGATTCCCATTAAAACTCTCCTGTGTCCCATGACAAGAGATCAACATGTGCCTGAATGTAGAAACTGTTCCTCTTTCTTGTACTGCACTAATTATAAACTATGATAAATATATTAATGAACAAGTAGGATGTCATAGAAGACAAAACAGGTATCCAATATAGTGTAGATACTGCTTTAAGCCTACAATCATGACATTTAGCCTGCTATAAGGCCCAGACAGCCAGTGTAAACATGATCGACAGGTTTCATTTTCACTTCCTTTGCGTTGTCAGTGAACTCCTTTGTCAGAAGTGAAATACTTCCCATTTTAGCCTTTTGTGTATGAGAGCAGGGGGATGTTGAGTACAAAGGAGGACAGGCATTCAGTAGATCTGCTGTATACATAAAGTTGGCTTTATTGGATCACAGGATTGAATGATAAAATTGCATTCAAATCAACGCAATTTTGAAATTGCAAAAGATGCAATTAAGACAAATCAGAAAGTTCAGTTGGTTGCAATCTTCAACCTCACCACTAGATGTCAATAAATCCTACATACCACTCCTTTAGGTTTTATCCATACAGTCAATGGTTTAATCATGATTATTATATCACATGATTACAAAGCTTGAATTTACAGGTTAGATTAAAGGCTTTTAAAATTCAAGAGCGAAATTAACACGTAAATATCACCAATTCATGCAGCAACATATAGTCTGGGCCTACAAGAAAGAGTAGTTGTTAACTTCACTGTTTCATGGTCATATTATTGAATGATGTATTGCTTGTGTATGATGTATGATACAGAAGATACAGAACTGACAAAAATAAATGCATACTAAGATTAGTTCCCCACAACATTCAGCCCCATAAACTGCCCTTTTACAGTACAATACTAGTATTCAAGAATCTTTCCACTGAGGAGTGGATAATAATGTGTAAACAAGCCAACCCACAAACAGCCAGTTATTTTGAAAGTACAGACGCTGGTTTATGAAGTAGGAAGGAGCTGCCAGTAAACTTTATAGTGAAATATGAGATGGTAGAAAACCTACACATTGTCATTTGTACACGTGTGTATATTTTTTGTGAAAACATGATTACTGTAGTTTTATTTCTACTCATCATATGTGAGGAATGTGCTTGGTTATATTGTGTTTAAAGTGGGTAAAACAAAGGTGAAATGTCTGGGCTGCACAGCACATTCACTTTCATTCTTCATGAGCATGCACATCTGGGACGGGAAGCGAAAGCTAACATGGACAATGGAGAGGTGCCACAACAGCAGAGATACACAAAGCTAACTCCAAGCTGTGATGCCATTTTAAAGTCATGTGCACAAACTCAAGCCTTTCTGCAACATTTAAAAGCTGACAATCTGTTACCACTAAAAGCTGTAAACTGTCAATTCAAGTCAGAAATACAGGAAGAATGCAATCAACATGTGATTGCATCTGTAATGTGGCCGGCATATGTAATCTGCTTATAAGGTCAGACCTGATTACTCAGAAGTACATGCGCAATACTTCAAACTGAAGACATACTATGACACATGAAATCCCACATACTAGACATACTTATGATGTCAATAATTAGACTGACGGACACTGACTTACTCACATATTATGAGTCTTATAGTCTTATAAAATCTGATTCATCACAAAGCATTTCTAGCAGAGTTAAGTTTTATATTCCTATCACCTGGTATAGTACATTTTTATCCCCCTTTTCTTCTGTGTTTTATCAATAAAAACACTTACTGGGTCCTGATCCGGACTTCCCATCATAATGATCTGACTTCAGGATATCACACTAAAATCTTGTAAATAATTTATCAACCCCTCGTAACTAAATCTCTAGAAAAACCTTTCAGCGTGCACCGTGTGACTGGACTGTGGCCAGGCAGGGAGGAGCAGAAGCAGCCTGGTCAGCTGTCACCTGAAATGATCTGAGTTAGTAAGAAAAAAGAGGGTGCAGAGGTGATGACTATGCTCCACTGCCTTTCATTTGTCCCTCTTACAGGGAATAAACTGCGAGTGACCGAGGTTACTGTAACAGCTCCCAAAGCTCGGACTGCAAAGGTGAACAGAGAGAAAAAAAGACCTGCTGGAGTTATAGTTACAGAAAAGTGAGGTCAAATTTGGGTGAGTGGTGCAGGGCAGGTCTCTCATGTGTATTTGCACATGTGTATTTGCACACTGGATTTGAGTGCACTGAAACACAAATATAGAGAAGGCTTGAGTGCTTTAAGGACACAGGAAGTGTCAAAAAGGACGGGAAGCGATTATGGATGGCTGTTTCTAATAAGATAGACAGCACTCTAAAAATATACAAGGACACTGTGGCCGCTATGTAGCATCTTTTTTCTCAAACTATTAGTCACCCTTCACAACAGTTGTTATTACAGTTGACAAATCTGAAATGGCTCGAGTGAAAGGATCTCATTTACCTTGTTGTGCTCGTATTTGTAGGGGACCTTGAGCGTCTCTGAGGCTCGGATCATGGCCTGCATGGCTGTGAAGATGTTCTGATACACCAGTTTAGTGAAACCCCTTTTGTCTTCGTCAGAGTAACCGGTGCCGTGGATAATCCTCATCTGTTTGATGAATGTGCTCTTCCCACTTTCCCCAGTGCCTGAGGAAAAAAGAAAGGGAAAGGGACCAAATGATTCATCATTTTGTAGGTTTACTCAGGATTTCATTTAACCAGACAACACACTTAATGTCTTGTGTCAACATCCAGGCTGCAAAACGGACATTAATGCTTCATTTTCACTGCATGGCTCGGCTCAGCTCACTTTTAGTACCAGGTCCTGTTCTACATTTATTTTGTACTGCAGACAGAATCCCCTCAGTGAAGGCAGTGTGACACTGTTGTGGCGTTATGTTAAATGCAAAACTTATTGCATAGTGTAAAATTTGTTTGCAGACTGAGTGGAATAAAACATTGCTGCCACTTATGACATTAGCTTGGTTGATTTAAAAATGAGGTTTGTAACAATTCTCTCTGACTTCTCAGTGGTCTGTAGAGTTTAACTCCACCTTCTAGTATCAGCTCAGCTTGCTTAGGACTTTGATCAAGGTGGTACTAAAAGTAGCACCAGTACCCAACCACAGAAAAGAGCGAGTCGAGTTAGAACTGCAACAACATGCAGCTAAAGTCATATTTTCATCTTCACTGTTCATTTAGCTCTGCCTTTGTCTCCCCAAAATGTGGGGAAAAATCTGACTCTTTTTGCTAAATGCTGCACAATAGTGAAAAGTTAAGTGTATAGCTAAGTTAAAATGCTGATTTGGCTGAATTTGGGAATAAAAATCCTTTTAAAAACATTTAAAAATATAAATGACTGGATTTTCCCTGAGGGTAAAAAAGCTGGACCATTAGTCTTTGTAACACAACATCCTGTCTGGGAAGAAACATGTGCACACACATTCGTACACACAGATGTACAGCACATGCACACAGTATGTACTCACTCACTCAGTCACACATTAATATTATGTGCTGGCTCCTTCCCTCTCAGCCTGTTTGCTTGGTCTGGTGACAGACCAAGAACAACATCTCTCTCCTCTCAGTGGTGACAGGGACTATTTGGGTGTGAAGAGCCGGGGGTGTAATTTCTCTTTGGTTCATTGAGAATCTTGGCAGACCAGCTGAAAGGATTAACTTTACCTCACCGCTAACTCTTGAATAACTTTTACATGAGGGAGTGTATATATATGTGTGTGTACTTCACATGTCAGCGACCAAGACCAGTGTGCTGCATTCCAGTATGACCTAAAGTCTCCTTTATAATGTATATTATAAACTCTATTTTAGCCAAATTAGCCTCTCTACTGTGGTCCTGCAACACAGACCAAGCACTTAACAAAACCAAGCTAAGGACCAAACGAGTGCTGAAATACCAGAATCCAAAGAGAAATTGCTTTTCTATTGTAGGGTTACCAATTTAGATGGCTGAAATTAGAGTTAGCACAATTACTCTGAAGTGCTCGAGCTAAACACTTAACCCTTAAAATCCTGTTGACGCATGTATTATTTAAAGCGTATGAAACAGTGGGGAAATGCTACCATGTAGATATATAGAAGAATATTTGTTTTTCATGCACCTTTTTTTTAATGTTCTCATTTTCCACTTATGTCACTGAAACAGCTGCAACCGTGTGCTATTTTGGCCATGGTCTCCCTTCAAAAAAGATTCCTATTTTCTTTTTTTTTTTTT
>CAFUXE010000306.1:282958-297819 GCA_903364295.1 Serranus cabrilla | reverse complement strand
TTAAGCAAATAAAAAAAAAAGTTCTGTATTTAATATGCCAGAAAATGATGAAAATGTTGATCAGTGTCTCCCAAAGCCAAACCTGACATCCTCAAATGTCTCATTTTGTCTGCAACTCAACGCTATCCAGTTTACTGTCATGGAGTGGTAAAGAAACCAGGAAATATTCACTTTAAGAAACTCTTATAAGATCATTTGTACTTTCCCCCCTCAAGAAGCTCTCAGAATGACTAATTTGTTTTCAGAAATAATTAGCAATTAATTCAACAGCTGACAACTCAGTGTTTTTGCAGCTCTAACTTGCTAATTTATTTCATGAAATACATTAAAACTAAATATCTCACATTATTGCTTCATTACATGTATTTTCAACCTTTTAACAAACTATTTGATTTTGAATTAGATTTTCAGTTGCTTATTAGCACTACATGCTAATGCTGTTGGAGCACTTTGAAATTTCCCCCCTGTAGCACCAAAGGGTGGGTGAGACTTGTCACTACCTGCCTTCCACCCACACACTCCGTCCACCTATAATTAACTATTGCATGAACCTCAGTGACAAGCAGCAGTGGTTGCAGGCCACAAACAGTGTTGCACAAGAGTTAATGGCTGACGGTATTCACCCTAAAAATAGACTCATTCTATTTTTTAAAACAGGCAAAGTGGAACAGTGAGTAATCTGAAAAACTTAAATCAACTGCCAGTGGGTTCTGGATTTGTACGGCACAAAGGATGTAGGTTGCTCTTGTGTGGCACACTTCTGATCTCCTCGTGGTTTGTTCAAACACAGACAACGTGAAGCCCTCACACATGAAGAGCATTGTGAGTGGCTCATAAATTCATCCATAATTAGAAACATTTATGATTATAGTTGCTTCAAGTCTGACCTGATAATTAGGTGCTGAGGTAACAAAACTATAATCTAATGAATTCCAGGAAAGTTTACTTTATAAAGTTTCTCTCAAGAAAATAATCCTCACAGAATTAAGTTAATTTATAATCTATTATCCTTAAAAGAGTGCAGCATTTCATACTTGTTACCTTAGGTTGTAGAAAATTAGAATGTTGTATAATATTAAAGATGATTCAAAACCTTTAAAATATTAATGACATTTTTTTTTTAAATATTCCAGGTTCACTTGACCACAACCGGGTCCTAATGGATCTTCTTTATCGCACCAACGACAGACAGTGAAGAGGATGAGAGAGACAGAGAGTTTGCTGCGTATGCTGGCCATTAGAGGCTGCTGAGTCACCTGTCAAAGCAATGCAGTGACCCAGGATTAACCCCGTGTCTGAGGTTGGCATGAATGGCTTGACATTACATCTGAGGTGAGTACGTCTGATCCGCCCTAGGACTCATGAACATAGTCGGATTCAGAGGGAGGAGAAAGGAAAAGACAAAAAGAGAAGGCAGGCTGCTGTGTTTGGCACATTCATTTACTTGTGTGATACTCCAGATATATCAAACTTGACAATCAGCTGCCAAATATTCACAACTTATGCTGTCACAAAGTGAAACTGGCCGGACAAACAATAAGCACACATTAAAAGACCATCAAAAGGGTTACATGAATGTGTTGTTCATGAGCCACAAGACAAAGGCTTGGAAGCTGTTCATTTCCACAGCCCTTGAATGCACCACAGCATCAGTGTCAGCTGTCGACAAGAGACGCCTGCAGCTGACTTTTTAACCAAACGGGATAAAGGATGCAGGAACACTGTGCTGCTTGAACATCATTATAAAAAATGCATGAGTGAAGAAGAGGAAATGAAATCACCACTGAGAGCTGAGCAGCACCTCAAGGAGAGCGTAAACACACAGAGCACAAGAAGCCACACTGCATTTACTGTTACAAATGCTGTGCTTTTAACTTGTAATGTGTTTCCTTAACTGCAGTGTGTAGTACCTGTGCAGTAGTCACATCTGAAAAAACACAATATGGGTTGGTTTAGAGTTTTTCGCCTCTGATAGCATTCGATAGGTGTGATCTGATTATGAACTGTCAGTTCATTATATAGTTATGGGATCATTTGTGTAGGTAATAGCAGTAGGACTGTGTCCTGGAAGAATCTGACAGCACAATATGTATCATGATATTATTCAATATACTTGGTTATATTGCGATACTGTAAGCAAGACTATATATTGCAATTTTTCTAATCTCATTTTAGGGACACGCCAACATATGCATAAAGTCTGAGTTTAACGAAGCCTACTCTTTTATGCAATCAGTGGATCTGCATTTCTCTGTAACATCCAACATCACAGCACTTTCTTTTTGTACAATCTGTCGGCTACAAATCTTAACATCTAAACTGTTACTTAAAAATTAGTGTTTGTGAGAATTAATATAGTAACCCTAATATAATACTTCTTTACTCAGGTGTGTTCAATATTTTCTTCCAGCCTTAATTGGCAGGGACGTCAAGCTCTCGCAATCAATTTTGCTCTTCTCCGTTTCAGTTACTTGAACATGACTTGGAGTTTTTGCACGTTCGTGAACTGAAAGTTGACAACACTGTTCCTTGATCTGAAGGAGCTGGTTTTGGTTTTCATTTCAAAAGGAAACTAACTCCTGTGGTTGCCAAATATATTCAGTGTTAACGGCAGGCAGCCTTAAGCCAGCACCAGCAAATTTCAAGGCAAAACACAAAGCAGAGACATTAATTCACTGCAGTGAGAGAACGTACCTTAACTAGGCGGCATTTGGATGTAATGTAAGATAGTTTAGTTAGGACTGTTGGATGTCAATAATGCACAGTCATAAGTGTGAAAAAGATGCCTTTTAAATGCAGCCACTGCCATGCAAGGCCTGCATTATACTGGAGAAAATGCAGAAACTATGTCAGGTATTTAGCTGCATTACAATGAATTATGACCTGCTATATATTGGAACTAAATTATGTTGAAAAAAAAAAAGTTTTTTCTCCTAAATTCTGCACTTTCTATAGCTGCTCTGTAACTTGGCTGCATCCATACAAGAATCATAAGACATCTTTAGTGCTTCCTCTCACAATTACAACCATGTGTTTGTTAAGAGCTTGTTAAAAGTTGTGGTGGACTTTGTTCAGTCGTAGCCTTGACAAAGTTCCCACAGCTTTCAAATGGCCGATAAAAACAGCTGACAGTGATTGGTTAGATCAACACTTTTGCAAATGTTCTGGACTGATGATATGCAAAGTCTGAGAGTCAAAAGTGCAGATCAAACATGTAATGCTTCAATGATTTTGCTGCATTAGTTTAGCAGCTATTTCTGGGACTATAGTTCAGAACTGTTCTGAAGTTTACTTTCAAACACCGTCATCCCACTTGTCTATGATTTTCTCTGCATAGGTGTAAGTGTGTAAAGGGGGACAGGCAGCTTAAACTAGGTCTGATGGTCTCCTGAGGATTGGAGTTAGGCTGTGCCACTTTTGTAATTGAGCAGTTTTAATCAATTTAGAAAATGGAGACGAGCCTGATAATTATTCATGTTTAACCCAGACCTCACTGCTAATAAATTGCAAATAGAAAATAAGTTGTATGGAATACATGTAGGAATGCAGCGAGAAAGTCGAAAGTATTATGCACAGTTAGATAGATAGACTTATCATTTCAGTTCTTGTAAAATAAAATCAAGATTATTTAAGTACAGGTGACAATAGAGAGAGTTATTATTTCCCAAGTGCATAAAAAACAATATTTCAGTCTATTTTGAGAGGTAAACTTAGAATGAATGAATAAGCTATTTACATCACCATCTGAGTGTGCATGTGCTCTTCCAGTAGTTTCAGTTTATTCTGTTGTGTATGTACAGTAAACATGCTCCTATGAGGCAAAGTGTTTCTAGTTACAAGTATTGTATTCATGATCCACAAAAGCATTACACAAACATGGACGTTGTGCAGATGATCAAGGGAATTTGTTATGTGGTAAGTAAATGTCTGAGGATCCTTTAAATTCCTGTTGCACTATGAGTTAAACAAAAACAAGGTCCAGTAACTTCTCACAGCAATTCACTCAACTTAACTCAACAAAGATAACAATATTTTTTTCTATGATTGATTGTTCGCTATCTACAGAAAGTCCCTTTTACAAAACTAGCTGAAAGGGTGGCAATAAAAAGGCAGATAATTACTCTCCAAATAACACATGTGGAGCAGCAAGAGATATGAAATGTGTAGCTATTGTGCTAAAACAGAAAAAAAGCCAAAGTTTCCATCACTTTACAGTCTCCAGTAACTATGTCACCATTCCTGTGCTAAGCTGCTGCTTTCCTCTCTCCTCCATTCATCTTCCCATGACTGCACAGGTTTGGAATCTCAGCTAATGTAATGGAGCCTTCTCCTACCTTCTTTCCCCCATGGCTGTACATTTCTCCAGACCTACTGTCATGCTTGAAGAGGAGAAGTTAACTCTCCTCAGAAACAAGGACAAGAGAACAATCTAAGTCTGGTGATATTCATCATTTTCTACCATCTTTACCTCCTCCAAAGAGTGTGTTTCTGGTTTATTTGTTTCTCAGCAAGATTACAGAAAAAATGCTGCCCCAATTTTCATGAAACTTGGTGGAAGTGTCGAGCATGGACCAAAGAACAACCCTTTGGATATTGGAGCTGATTTGAATCACCTGACATAAACACTAATTATGTTTTACTATCTTTGACATCACAAGATAGGGCATGGCCTTGGCGGATGTCTGTTCGGATTCTCTGAGTGCCTTATAGTTTAACAAAGTCTTGCAGATCAAATAAACAATGTGTAAAGCTAAATGCCCCAATCGCCTGCACGCTGCAGAAAGCTTGGCTTATGAAGGAGAAGTGCTCTTCTTTATCTCAACAACTAGTCAAGTGCCCTCTAAGCATTGTCCACTCCTACGGTGGAGCAGCTCACTCAATGAGCCTGTACCCACAGAGGTCTCATTTTTCTCAAAGTCAAAGGTCTTATCCAGCTATGCATGTCATTATGCACCACTTAAATTTGACAAAAATTAAAGTTTCTTTCCTGCTACAATGCCTTGATGGATATTAGGTGCACAAGAGGGACGGATTAAACGCTTGTAATGTTTTTTTAAACTTGCTCATTTGTTATGTTGTGTGGGCTTTAATATGCCCAGTCTCTGTGGATACAAAGCAATTAGTGAGTTTGAACGACTATAAGTGAAAAAGCCAGGGCAATTTGTGAAAAACCAAGCAATGGACACTTTGAAGACTTGAGAAACTTCTAAACTTGACTGGAGAGTTTTGTGCTAGAACCCATGGGATATTGAGCAATTAGGGAGTTTGAAAACCCGCAATACACAGACAGCATATGGGTTAATGGAGTCATGTAGGGCACGCACAGCGTCCTCCGGTTAGCTCTACCACTAGTAGTGCGAGCGGTGGAGTGTTTAAGTGTTTAAGCTCGTACAATTAATGAGATATAGTCTCGCTGAAAAAGTGGTTGATTGAGCCATAATTGCTGAGCTTAGATACCAGCATGTCTGTGTGACATCACACTTTGGTTCATCATTACTGGAAACTTTTTACTTTGCTGCTTAATGGATGGAAGATTTCATCTTCCCTGCAACTCAATATTCAAAGGCATTAATTGGAGGCATCCTGTTATTAGAGGCATGCTACTAAACCACTCAGAAATATAACACCCCATACTGACAGGACCTACTGATAAGCGGCTACTCCACATAAAAATAGTTATTGAATATGAGCCCTAACCATCACTTGGGTTCGGGCCTTTGTATCACGAGAATATTGACTAATCATTGTATAAATACCGTATACTGACTTATGAGAAATACAGTTTCGTCCTCAGACTTACACACCACCACTTTTTGGTCATTGGCTGTTTATGTGTTTGCATAATAGGCGAATTGTTGGGTATTAAAAGAGATTAGAGGAAAAGAACAACACAATTATTTGTCCATAGTCAACAAAGGAGGTGGCAGTCAGCTCCTTTAAATCCTGTTAAGGAGAATTCATTTCATCATGCTGTACTAACAGGAAGGCAAAGGGGAAAACAGTCTCCTTCCTTCAAAAAATCCCTAAAGAGGCCTGCTTCAGACAGTAGTCTGGACGGTGGGATCTTAAATCCCAGTCTGCTCCACCACCTTCTCCCATGCATTTTCTAAAAGGGACTAAAAGAGGAGGGCACTGGATCAGGAAGAGAGGTTTCTGGCACTGCTCTCCACAGCCACGGTCATCACAACTAATGGGCTTTTCGTTGCAAATCTAATTAAAAACGGGATGGTGAGTAGATGACTTGTTTTCCTCAAAATTTTCCGGTATGACAAATACTTTTCAACAGGATTAACACCCACCCCATATCACAACCTCACACTGAGCAACTACACAGGTACCATAGGATCATTTAAAAGTATTAAGGTTTTATGGCACTATTATTTTATGATTTGGAGTCTATTTTAAATCATTGTGCCCCTGCTAGGGCTGGGCAATTGTAAATATGACATATAAAAATCATACATGTCTTTCTATATAGTTTCTGTGGCGATGCTGAAAAACAGCAGCTGATCTGGGAAACGACAATATTAATGTAATTTTGACGATGCTTTACATGCTAATCACACTGTAACGAAGCTGGAGCAGTGTTGTTTTGCTAACATGGAGTATACACATATTAGCTTTACCATGTGGTTATTTCATACAGACTATTGTTTTAATTACCAGGAAACTATACTGCTGTATACCGTGGTATACAGCGTCATCAGATATTGGACATACCGCCAAGCCCTATAGGATAATAAAAGTTTTAAGATTTTACAGCATTGTCATTTAATGATTTGCAGTCTTTTTCAACTCATTGTGTATTGGCTATTGCCGCATGATTTTGATTGATGATTCACTTAGTTTGAGCATCATTCAAATGAATTAATGTATGTAAAGGTGGGTGCATGAGCATACCATCACACATATGATAGGACAGCATGCTTCCAACCTTGCTTCATAGACTGAAACCTGTGATATAATCACTGCCAGGGTTATGTGTTAAGCGGCAATACTGCCTTGATTACTCCCAATAAAACGCTAGACTTTGGCCCAGCCAATGTTTGACACACTCATAAGATTACCACCTGGATGGGCCCTCTCGGCCTGGCTGCACAGGTTGCTGTCAGGCCAGTGAATGCATGAAAAGGTAAGAGGTATGGCCCATGGTGACTAGTGAGCATTTGTTTCCTCGACACTAGCCGGACGCAGTTATTCAAATCAGGTGGTTTTTGCACTGGCAGCCCTACAGGCCTGACTGGGCAGCATCTCCTCCCTCTGCTGACCTGCCAATCTGTGCACTCGACTCACAACACCGAGGTATTTCAACCACCCACTCCCCAACTTCACTCAGGTGGGAAGCCCCGTTAACAGACCCCCACCCCCAAGCCCAACAAAGGTATTTTTGGTGAGAGGAATTTGTGCTTTGCACGTCTCTCCCCCTTCTACTCTCCCTCCCCGTGTTTCTCCCTGCCGAGCTTACCGAGAAGCAACAGTTTCAGTTCCCGGCGTGCGTCCCTCTTATCCCGGCGGAGCTGCCTTTCGATCTCGTCGTTGATCCGCCTGGCTTCTTTCGCCTCCTCGCTGAGGCAACACGACATTATGGATTCCAGGGTCATTCTCTCTCCTTTTTTTTTTAAACACGCACTTTTCCGCTTTTTCTTCTTACAGATTCATTCACATTCGTCGAGGTAAAAAAAGAAAGAAAAAAAAGCAGAGGCCTGTGAATGCCAGATAACGTCCACATACAGGCCTACAAGTGTTGAAATAACGCGTGGACGCCCTTATAATGGACCTGAACAGCCCACAGATTGTGGAGGAAAAGGAAAATTAGATATTTGAGAAATTATTGACCCCCCTCCCCCCGTTTCGGTTCGCTTTCTGGCTTCCTGACAGCATCAAAATAGTGTCCAAAGCGGTTTGAGTTGAATATCTGTTCAATCTTAATTGGTGTAATCTGCTTTTCCTTCTCAATATGATCAACAGATCCTTTTAAGACACATTCTCCGTACTGCTCAGTGTGATCTCGTTAAGCATTGCCATCCGCGCCCGGCCACCCTCTCTTCAAAGTCTTCAATGTTGTTTTTTTTAAATCAGCAAAATCCCTTATGTTCAAGTTATCGTCCGCGGGTGAGGGCAACGGGAAAAACACATGAATAAAGCTGTCCGTTTATTTTCCAATGGCTCCACTCCCGGGCGTGGTAAGGCAGAATATGGCGGACTTTCACTCCAATCCGCTAGGCTGGGATACAGTACAGTTATCTCTCTCCGTCTGCTCAAAAAACCAAGAAAGCCACACATAACATGGCATTTCAGCCGGAGCTGTCGATGCCGCGACCGAAATATTTCCCCGTTCGTCTTAAAAGGCGTTCCCGTTCATGGCTCATCAGCGGGGCGAGAAGAAAGGAATAAAACGCCGTGTTGTTGCTGCTTTCGCCCCGGCCAATCTTCTCCTTTTCCTCAATTCTCTTCATGTATTTTTATTACAGAGGCCATCCACTCCTCCGCTGGCAGCGTGACGTCGGCCTCCCATCGACAAGGGGGGAGTGTCACGTCAAACAAACGCCACACAAGTATTTATACCCCAACCTGTGGAATAGAAATGTGTATGAATGGAGAAGCTGAACTCAAATCTCCATGGGCGTGGGCGTAATAGAGGACAATTCCACTTAAACTCAGTGTTTACGCTGACTTTGGTGGAAGAGCCTTCACAATCACAATAGATGTCGGTAAATATGACGTGTTTTATTCGAAAACAATGTACGGCCTTAATGATTTTTTGCAACTATTTTTTCTTGTTTGTGTTTGCATGATAGTCTAACCACCTAGTGGAGGTCGTCGTCTCGAGAGCGCATTGAACAATAACATGTAGCCCACATCTGTATGCCTAAATATTCCCAGTGGCGCCCCCAGAAATGTTTCATTGGGTGGCTGGATGATGCCACTGAAAATCTTGGGGTGGCACAACAACACAAATTTAACCTTTTACAATGATAATGATAAAAACTTTTTCTGAATTTACAAGATTATTATTATCAGGATTTTGAGAAAAAAGAGAGAGATATCTTACTAATTCAGAAAAAACAAGAGCAGGATTTTCAAGGGAAAATGTTTTGATAACAACAAAACAACAAAATCAGGGCAAATATTTATTTCTCAAGTGAATGCTTTTTTTTTCTTGGTAGAAAACCAAAGTCATAACTGAATTTTAAGAATTCTTAAGGCTTTTGTTGCATATAAGGTGCCACAGGAATGAGTTCTTAAATCCGGAAGTAAGTTAGCATTTTAGGGCCCATTTTGATTGGGTTGGTGGATAGATGCATGGAATAAGGTCTGTGGTTAACACAAGCTTCAGAGATGTTCACATTTTGTTGTATGACATATAATATGTTAGTAAGATGGTTGCTAACAAGTGGCTAAATGAGACTACAGTGGTTGTCGGGGATATTAAACGGACATATTAAAGTGTTATATATCAGTACATGTTAATTGATTCATTGTTCTTCAAATATGCTAGTGGTCATTTTTGTTTAAAATTGTATCCATTGTGTGCAATTGATACGTGTAAATCATCTGTGCCATATGCCTTTAACAAACTGGAGAGTTACACAGCAGTTGTTAGTCACATTATTCTAACAATAGGCCCACACACTCACAGATTGATGAAATGATAAGTGGATGGACGGATAGATGGATGTTAGAGGTCGTATCACATATCCACAGTTGTTCCATTATGATCATCCCCACTGTTGCCTGAGCCATTAGTGTTATCAGTGAATCAGTGTCCGTTTTACTTCTGCCTTTTCCACAACCAAACAATTGGCTGTCATTACACACTCATTATTGGAAGGACAGTCAATCATGTAATAAGTCAATACATTATTGTGTAAGCTGTTTTGTTTTGGGTTTTGGGCTCTAAGTGGGTACTGGGCCTACAGTGGACTTCTTAGGGGCTATCTATTAAAAAAATGAACAAGCTTGGGTCCAAAGCAACATTCTCCCTTATGGATCTCGGGTCCAGATTAAGGTCCAGAGCCAGGGCTGTAGAATAAGTGCTGACCTGCTAGTTTTGGTTAAAAGGCTTTTTGTGTTTGAGGATGCCTGAAAACTTGCCAGCTTTGTTTTGTGGTGGGTCACATGCTGTGTTCCACCTGTAATACTGACTGACTTGGCACTGCTTTGCTTCTTACTTCGGATAACCAGCCACTTATATTATCTAAAACATTTAAATGGAAACACATTCACAGGGCAAAGTTCAGGGCTTTTTAACTGCATCATGAAAGACTACATTACTACAGCAACTCTCCGTGCTTTCTGCAGCGTATGATAAATCTCTTTATACATTCTCAGGACAGTGTGGGTGAGGCAAATGGATTAAGTCGCAGATAGAGATTACTGTAAAGTGAGAGCACTTGTCTTCATGAGCTGCTTTTGTTTTACTTCACTGATATATTACAGTGAGTGAAGTGCACTTCAGCAGACAAACTTTAGGCCATGGTCTCCTGTTTTTACTACTTAGTCAGGGACATGTGTAAGGAAACTTTTGTATTGGTATTGTATTTTGTCTTCAATGTGCACATCAAGAACATGCAGCTGAAATAGTCACATGTACTGAAATTTGATCTATTTAACATTTGTTTTTAAACCATTATATTATTAGAATTAGCATTCTTTGCTGCAAGATGCCTGACAAACTAATTCAACAGTTTAACTGTTGAAGTCAAACTCAATTAAACCATTTGCTGCAAACAAAAAGTTAGAATTGAGGTCATCTCACATAGGTATTGAACAGTGTTGAGTGTAACCTAGCTAAGTGGCCCATTTAGACCATTTAAATTGGGACATCCCAGTGACTCAGGGCCTAATCACTTGTAATGCATGTTTAAATTCAGCTCATGAAGTCACATCCAGTGAGACTTTATCTGACAAAAATCAGAGCTACAATGAAGCTCATGAAAACAAGATATGAAAAGCAAAATTGTAAAACAGTTTTAGTAGAATGAATGTGAGCTGTTCAGGGACCTGTCTGATGTGTCCCAGATTTCCAGCTTGGGGAGCCATTCAACCTGTGCCTGTAATGAAGGTCAACCAACCAGCTCTGTAGAGGGACACCCAACTACAGGTCAGTAACATTTTAACCTGTCATGTGCTGCTCAGCTTAATGTTGTTTAAAGTCGAGATTCCATTTTGAATGTTGATGGCTGAAAACCATATCATCCTAGTTTCATGAAATAGATCGCCATGGAAGTTTGAAGTGTTATAGTTTTGTGTCTCCAGTCAAATAAATTACAAACATGCTTAGAAATCTGTACTTTGGATGTACATTTCAATCAAATAGAAGAGCACACAATATTCTAGCATCCTATGAAAGGGTTCGATTAAAGGCAACTAAGGCTTTCAAAGATGTATTAACAACTTATTAAGGGAAAACATGAACACATTTTCTGAATAAAAGAAACAATGGATGTCAAAGAAGTGTAAATAGCTACACAGTGAAAAAGGGGTTGGTTAAAACTCCTGCTGCACTACAAAACAATTTGTCAGACCAACATGTTTCAGCATGTGGCCCTCATCAGAGTCATCAACCATGCAAGTGCTCCAGGGCCCCAGAGGTCCACAGCCCCAAAACACCCCAAGTTACTGTATAGTATTGGAACTTTTATTACTAATTTTTCTTTTGTTAAAGAATACAATACCAAACATTGCCAAACTAATAATGACAAGAGCCTTATAATAATTCCTACTTACCTTGTTGTAGTTTAGTGTTGTTTTGTAAAAATATGACTTATATAGCTGATTATATATTATAGCTGATATTGTGGGAAATTTTTTGAAATGTATTTGTGTTCAATCACTATCAATTCACAGAGAGTGAGTGGGGGTTGATGGGATTGAAGCTCAGCCACTCATGTTTTCCCAGTGCCTCCAGGGCAGGTTAATCCAGCCATGAGTGTAGATGTGCCAATGGAGTAAACAATAAAAATAAATGGTGTGCACAATAATTAGTCACCGCCTTAGACACACGACCAGAAAAACGGTGCACATGTAATAATTGCAAAGTGAATTGTAGATTGAGGGAGTCACACGACCTGAAATGCAAGGATAATCGCAAATCAGGCTTTTATTTTGTAAAAGAAGGCTTTAGATTACTTCCTGCCCCGTGTCACGTGACCCCGCCCTCGCCTAGAAACGAGAAAGCGTCGCTCCATGGTCGCTACGGGGAGAGAGGGATGGGTCTCTCTTGTAGTTAAAAGATACTTCTGTGTACTTTCCCACGCAGTTAGGACAACTTACTATCATGGCACTCTGTCGGAAACGATTTTTGGTCGTTGCAACAACGACTCTACCAAGTTTTAACGTTTGTATATCCACGTTTTGGTGTTACTAGTGCATTAATCTATCTTGGCATGACCGATAAAGATTAGTTAGCATGCTAGCGAGCTAGCCACACAGCCTCAGCATCACACAGCGACCACACCTGCCGGTGACAGGTAAGGAATCTTGCTTCAGTTATCTCCAGAAGTGTGTACCAGAACTTTGTCATTAAGCATTTTGTTTGCCAATAGTAACTGCAGTGAAAAGCCCTTGGTGTTGTTGCATAATGATTGCCCGTACAGTTCATAGCAGGTTTTTTCGAGCGACTAATTCCTTGTGACAGTAATGATGCGGCTCTAATAGGATTTGGGCCCTCTCCTTCCTGTCGATTGTTTGAGGAGTACGCCAGGATAACGAGGGAGGAGTTTAGCCTTGCGTGTGTGTGTGAGACAGTAGTGTTTGCGTGGGAACGTGTGGTTAATCTCACTTTTCTAGACTGGTCTGTCCTACACATATACCCTTATGCAAGATATTTTGCAGTAAGAGGCTGTGTCTACTTAAGTTGGAATGTGTGGTATATGCAGGTCAGCCTTAAGTAGTATTGTAAACAATGTGTTTTTCAGGGAGTAGAAAATGTACAGTGGTACCATTTTTACAGTCTATGAGTGTTACCTATGAGTGGTACATTTGCAACAAGAAAAGCCATTTTGTTTCTCAAATCAAAGTATTGTGTGTTCAGTCTAAATTATTAAGGATTACAGCCATGACCTGAATGTATTGAAACACATTGACACTGGTGTTGCTTTCTTTGTGCTTAACGTGGTTTGCAAATATGAGAAACAATTTTGAACAGAACTGAACTTGGGTTGCAAAGTGGCTTGATACATTGCCTCTAATCAGAGGTGATGACTATAGACTGGACCTTACCAAACAAAAAAGCCTTGCATATGGACTTTAACTGAAACCCAGTGACTTATGACTTCTCTTGGACTTGTGCGTTATGAAATACCTTATACCTTTCCCCAAGGCATGTTAAGTGCTATATAAGAACAATGTATGAACTACCTTTTAATGATAAATTTAAGTCACAATAATTTCAACAAATAAATAGAACATTTAAAAAGCATTCATCATTTTTGTAAATGTAATATACCATTGCTCTGTTGTCAAGATTTTATTACTTTTTTGACTTTGCACATTATGATTTGTTCAGGACTCGAAACTCAAAATTTAGGACCTGGGACTTGAATGCAATGACTCCCAAAGCAATGACCACCTCTGACCCTAATTACGACCACTCACTAATAAGAGAGATGGAAATGGATGAATGCAACCATGGTTTTTGTCCTGTTTGACAGATTTATCTGTGTGTGTGTGTCAGTGTGGCTGCAGGTTCCTAGTAGACATGGGCAAACTACAGAGCAAGTTTCGCAAGAGGTCTGACCTCTACAGGTAAGACGTGCACAAGTGAAACAGTTGGTTTCCTTGTATGGACTACATACTAATTAGAGTCATGATTTCAGTGTATAGTCTGCTTAAGATGAATTGTTGAGATGAAAACAATCTTCTATAAATGACTTCCCATGTCGACATGCAACACAAGCAGAGTTTTAGCAGTACTGCCTGTAAGGAATTTTCAAATGAGAATAACACAAATAGATACTACATGCTTAAATCAGTTATCAAAAAACACTGATAATGCTTGGTTTGTGATTGCTTTTTCGTTCTACTGGTGTTTTCTGTGCAGGGCATCTGAGGGGGACAAGGCAGAAAATACCTTTGACAGTCAGGTGGTGCAGTATGAACCTGCCCATCAAGGCTCCACCAACACTGTCACCAATCTCAGCCCCGATCTGTGTGTTTCTGGCGGGAGTGACCAGGTAAATAATTCTATGGATGAGAAGAAGATTTCTCCCCCCCAAAAATTTAATGACATTGTTCATTTTTCGAATGCTTTTCTATGGCCTTTTGAGAGGTTAAGAGGATTAAGATGAAGTGTAATACCACATGTTTTCCACATGTAAAACTATATGGTCAGACCAGCACCCTGCGTAATAACTTCCTGCCATTAGTGTGTGAGTGTGTCAGTGTGTGAGTTAATGGGTGAATGAGTGGAAAAACCTAGTAAAGGGCTTTGGATAAAATCACAGCATAATTTTGATTTAATTTCTGAGAAAATTCCTCACCATGTTGTGATAAATGAGTGCACATGTGTTTGTATGTGTGTTTATGCACGTGTGTGTTTGCCCCTGTAGGCTGTGGTGGTGTATGACTGGAAACAAGGCCGGCTGTGTCAGTCCTTCCAGGGTCACAACCGAGAGGTTACCAAGGTAACGGCAATACTGTGTTTGCACAAACTGATAAAGGTGTGACGCTGTTCTGAGCTGTTACACATCTCCCACTCTTAATTCTGCCTCCATCTATCTACCAGGTGGTGTGTTATCCAGGGAGTACATGGATCTTTAGTGCCTCACGGGACAAGACTGTTCTGATGTGGGACCTAAACCAGGGGGACGAACCTATTCAGGAATATTGTGGGCATGAATTGGTGGTCAATGGACTCG
>CAFUXE010000306.1:253551-282925 GCA_903364295.1 Serranus cabrilla | reverse complement strand
ATATTTTAACAGCTTTAAAGCCTTCTTTATTGCTTACGATAAAGTTACCAATCTGTAATTTATAGTCTGTCAGAATGCACGATAAAACATACCAAATGTAGTATGTTATGTCTAAGTGTAGATAGCATTTTATTGATCCTTAAACATACCTTACTATGATTAGATATTCATAGTTCTACACTTTCTCAATTCCTTGTATTGTAGTTGGTTTGTGAACAGATATCTCAAATTTAAACACTTGATGACACAGAACACCAGTTGGACACACAAATTGGACATGCTTTGCTGCATAATATCTGACTATTTGATCATTAATGAGGAATTTCCTTGGTCATTTAATTTTCTCAGTTGCTTTCTACGTTGTTTTTAGTAGTACTACGATCATGTTTAGCCTGTATCATGCTGTACTGGCTATTTTAGATATAGCTTGGATACTTGATGTTTGTTTTGTAGTTTGCTTGTTTTTCTTTTGTTTTTGTTCTCTTTTGCCTTGGATTTTTCATGACGTATTTGTTAAGTTGTACTTTATGGTATAGTGTTTACTTTTGTGGACCTCAGGAAGAATAGTTGCTTCCTTGGTAGTGGCCAATTGGGATCCAAATAATACACCTCTGTTCCAACTGGACAACAGTCCTTACAGCACTGAATATTGCAGCAATATAAAAAACAAAACTCAGTCGGTGTAGCTTTCAGATGATTATTTAAAAAATTATTGCAAAAATGTCCACAATCAGGCCTAATTTGAGATGTGAGAGACTTCACAACAAGCAAGGTGGATGGTGTTTGAAGACTGAGGGAATATCTCTGAACTGATCTCATGTCTTGGTCAGTCAGGTTGCTGCTACAGTAAATTAAGTAATTTATCAACCTGCCCGAATGCAACTGACAGTACATGTCTTTTCTATTGTTACCTTTACTTGACTATATGTTTAATATCTTAGATTACAAAAGTTTTTTCTGAAATTGAGAATAATTATTTTTACTGATCCGAACTGAATATATGGAACTGTTTTTTTGTGGCTTGCAGAGGGGAGAAAGCTGTGCACTGGTTCCCGTGATAACTGGATGTGCCTGTGGGATATAGAATCTGCAAAATGTGAACAGAGACACAACATTTCTAGAAACCTGGTGAGAATGATAGTATGTGTTCTTGTATACACACAACCTGGTTTCAAGCATGATTGCAAGCATTTCAGAGAAAGAATCAAATCAATCAGCCATTCAATCTGACTGTTACTTCCAAATTCATGCCCTTCAGGCTTTATACTTTTCCACTGTCCTCTTCTCTCTGTCCAGGTGACTCATGTATGTTGGGTGCCAAGCAGCTCCTCTATAGTCCAGACCTCTGAGGATAAAACCATAAGGTAATGAAAACTAGATACCCTTGTGCCATCTGCATTTAGCAAGAAATTTAATTAGAAATCTACTTTGTTTGCAGTTGGTGATGTAAAATATGCTGACTTGCTCCTACTTGCTAGAAAAATATAGAACAAAAAGGTGTTGTTTATATATAATATGTTTACTTCTGGCATTAAGAATCCAAAGTGGTGATGGCCAAAATACCAAATACAAATACAAGGTAATTAGTGTGAATAAAAGTGACACTGAGACTGAGTACTTACAGTCACACTTGCCTTCACTTCATATTATTATAAAGAAGAGGTATTTTGTCTTTCTCTAAATGTGGTCATCACCACATGATAGAATAGTAGACATTTGACTTATTACTCTGATTTAGAAGATAGATCTTGCTTTGTACAGTATTTAAGCAGTATCTGCGTGACATGCAAACACATACAATCTTGTTTTGTTCTATAATAATTAAGTACAGTTTGAAAGAACCAACATAACATCACAATACCTAATTTTCCACCTATTCTAATACCACTATCTGAAATTCAGAAACGCCCACTCCTGGAAACAAAGTGTCCAATGTCTTTACTTTGATGTTTTGGGGTGTATTTCTACAGTAATGTTTGAGTGTATTGTACACAGGGTGTGGGACAGCCGTACGTGGCAGGTGACCAACACTTTTCCAGCCAAGCAGTACATCCAGACCCACTGCGACGTTTCTCCAAATGGTTACTACTTGGTGTCCAGCAGCAACGGCTTTGGAGGCCAGGGCTGTGAAGCCACGGTGAGACCACTCGGGGTGTTTGTGTAATTGCTGGCTGTATAGATGTAGTTGTACAGATGGTGAACAGACTGTGGCACTTACCTACTGTCTGGGTTTGTTTAAAGGGACAGATCACCCCAAAGTCAAACATATTTCTTTTCTTACCTGTTTTGTTTCTTGCCTTGTCTTGAATATAATGGAACTAGATGGCACTTAGTGTGTGGTGCTCAGAACCAGAACAAATACACTTGGAAGCTCAATAGTAATTTCTCTTTCCAAAAATCATGACCTGGTTTCTCAAGATAACCCACAGGCCTAGTTGTGAGCAGTAACATATATATATTCTTTCAAGTAGTTAAGTATGTTTTTTTGCTATGTCAGACCATGCACGCATGAAGCAAGAAGGCCAGTGGTTACTTAGTTAACACTTGTTCTTTTTCATTTTTCTCAAACAAAATAATAATTATACATTGCCCTTGTGCAGATGGTCTGTGATTGTTTTCTCTTGTGAGTTCAACATACACCTCCAGCTGGACCAGTTTGCTGTCTAATCTGTGTCTTCTAAAAGTAGCAAGAGACGATATGAAGTTAATCCTATTTCACTAATTACCAGTTGTACTGTGGTGCAGTATAATCTTGTAAAAAGTACACAAACTGTTCTGTTTAGAATATATGGCAGGAACTAATTTTATCATACCACTGTCCTTAATTGATGTCATTATTATTTTAGTTGCCGTTGTTCATATTCAGAACAAAAATCATTATTATTAAACACCCCCCCACATGGCTGCTACAAAAGGTTGTTCTTCATGTGGGGGCACCACGTTTCCTATAGAGCCTTGAAAATGTACTTGTAGCATCATAATTTGGAATAACATTTTGTACTTTTCCTTGTTAATTTTAAAGGAATACTAGCAGGAATGTTCACTTACTTCTTACCATCTCAAATTCCAGATTCACTGTTTTGGACAGCTTTGACCACTTGGGATCTCAGCACTCTGCCTGCTATTTTCTTTGTTTTGTGCCCAAATGGTGACATCTAGAAATGTCCTGAATACAGCAAAATGAAAAGAAAATAAATATACAGAGGCAGATGATGATTGAGATTTTTTATTCTTATTGGTTTTTATTACAGCTTCCATTATGCATACATTCATTCCTAACAATTTTTCTGCTGTTTTCTGATGTGATTTCTTGATGAAATATTTCTTTAAGTGCCCCAAAGACCTCTCTCCAGAATTTACTTAATTTAGGGCAAGACCAGAATATGTGGGGGTGGATGCCAATTTATGTGCTGTATTTCCTCCAACAGATATGCGAGTGTGACAGTCCCATTACAGCCACCATTTCTGGAGTTGTAAAAAATCTCATTATTTCCTTCCAATTAAATTCTCTCCATGTATTAGAAATGGTTACAGAGATGGATTCTTTTTGTAGGTCTATACATTTAAGATAAATTGATGGATTATAACTTTTTCCATGTATAGCTATATGTATATTTTAATATTTATTTTCATTTAGAAATATTGAACACCAGAGATAGTTTTGTTTCTCTCTGGTGGTCTCTAATTAGTTTTGAAACTTCTGACTGTGTCATTTGTTCTCAGTGGAGTTGTGTCTGTGTTACTAGCTCTGGGACCTGCGGCAGCCCGGCTGTAAAGTTGTGGAGTACAGAGGTCATCTTCAGACTACCGCCTGCTGTATGTTTCTGCCTACGCCTCCTGGTGGCACAGCTCAGGTAGCAACATCCTCCCATGACAGCTCAGTCAAAGTCTGGGATCAGAACACAGCAGGTAAGACTCACTCATGGATGGAAACATTGCACACGTTTGTGAACTTTTACAGACACTGTTTGTGTGTACACTTATTCTTCTCCAACCCTCCCGCTGCCCTCTGTTCAGCCTGTTTAGGGACATTATCTCTGGATGGTGCTGGTCCATTGGTTTGTCTTGCTCCCGCTGACTCCACCAATCTGCTTTGTGCCAGCTTCAACACTGGCCTCCATCATATCCAGGTGGGCCACGGTTCAAACCAGGCTCAGGCTTCTGGGGCAGGTTCAGGTGGAGCTGGTGGTCTGGACATAAAAGTTGTGGCACGGTTCTGAAAGCCCAGAAGAGCCCAGTGTGACTCATAACCCTGACCTGTGAACAGTCAATGACTCCGCAAGCAATATCAGTGGATATGGATGTCATGGTGGTTCTTTCTTCTTGATTTCTTTTTTCTTTTTTTCTTTTTTTTTTTTTACAATTTTGCATATTTCTATAGACACTTTTGCTTCACTAGACTGTCTTACGGTGAAGAGTAACAGAAGAGATCAGTTGGAAAAGGAGTGGATGATCATGACATGTATGGAGAATGTCCAGCAAAGCCACCTTGAAGCCCATCATAGCTGCTCTTCTTTCATTAATTGATGAGACTATAAACATCATGTTCCTGCTTCGATTGTTGCCTTCTTTGGCCAAACCAGGATAACTGGGGATTACTCTCTATTTTATACACTACTTCACCTAGGTGGATTTGACAGAATGCTTCATGCACATTGCTTTTATTAAAGGTGCTGAATACGTGTTTGGAGGACGTCTTAATGCAGCAGGAGTGGCGTTGAAAATTTGGAAGCATTGTTTAAGCAGGAAATCAGTCATTTGGTCTGCTGTTACTATTACTGAATCTGACAGAGAAGAGGGAAGTGTAGCACCCTATAATGTAATAATTTCCTGATAATGTAATAACACCTGAAAATAATAACATTTGCACTTAACTCGATGGAAAATGTAATAAAACCCAATAATGTAATCAAATATCCTGACTTATATTGCAATAACATTTTTACAGACAATGTAATACTTATTACATTATTGGGGATTTATTACACTTTCAGGAATTTTTTTCAAAACTGATTATGTAATACTTGACAGAAAATGCAATATATATGTACAATTTCATTTTGTGTTTTGGGAATCTAAGAATGTTATGTAAACCAGATTTGAAACAACAGAAAGACTATTGGGTTAAATTGCTGACCTTGAGTACCAAACAGCCATATGCACATGTGTAGATACGCAGCGACATGCAGCGACATGCAGCGACATCCTGGTCAGACTGAGTGGGTGATGGACTTACCTCCTTGGGAGACCAGAATTCCAGCTCAGATAAGCTTCTGAGCAGCAGTGGAGACCCCAGGTAACTCTTCCCTAAACAAACAGATTTCCAACAAATCACTACCTCATGTTATTACAATATCAGTCAGGATATTTTATTACATTATTGGTGAAGTTATTACATTATTGGGTTTTACTACAATTTGGATTTGAAGTGCAAATTTTATTACATTTTCAGGTGTTATTACATTATCAGGAAATTATTACATCATAGGGTCCTACATGGAGAACTTGTTTTTTTGCTAGGCCTAGTCACAATGTCAAAAGTTGTTTTAATCACAAACAGAATAATGCAGAGAATGTGTTTGTTAATAACAATGATAATATTATAACCATTGATTAGTTTGTACTGTAGCTTTAACCTTTCAAGTGTTAGACCAAATGAATACTGAAGACACAATCCTGTAAAACATTAGCTTTGTTTTTCAGTAGAATTCAATTCATAATGTTTCCTAAAAATACAGATGATGATATTTTTTTAACTGAAGCTGCCGATAGCTGATGTTTGGTGCCGATATCCATTATATTTAAATAAAAAATTACTATGGAAAATACCAGAATAATACCATTTTTAAGAAAGTATTCTTTGATTAAACATATGGTAATAAAATATGTTGCAAATACAAGAGAAGCTACTGTGTGACCTGTCAACACAAAAACTGCTAAGATATAATTTAATCAGCATGTATTGAGGTATTACATTTGTTTTAATATGGTGTCACTACTGTGCTATTAACAACAGATGCTACAGAACTACTTTGTTAGGATTAACAATCGTGACTCTGTAGTTGAGCCAGCAAATGCTAATGGTAATATTAGCTTCCTAAAAGGAATACTTCATCCCCCAAAATAGTCTGATTTACTGGATGTAGACTGTGGGTATAAGCGTGCTAAGCACTTCCCATGATGATTGACACCGGTTTAAAAGAAATCCAAACAAGCCAAAAGTGTTTTCCCTAATAGCAGAATGATAATTGTTGCTGACACAGCATTGTGGAGATTGGTCTGGCTGTGCGAGACTACCCCCAGAAGGACAGTTTAAGTAAATGGGGGCCACATTTAACAACAGCAAAACTATATCAAAACATGCATTTACAAACTCCGACACAACTCAGATGAGTAGTGTGCCTGCACAAGCGTGAGGGGGTTTATGCTGAAGTGTTTTCAATTGTAAGATTTTGTAGTGAGCTTACAAAGGGATATTTGAGATTTGTATTATACTGCACAAGTTGTGTGAGAGTTTGCAAAGTGATGTTTTGTTACAGTTTTGCTGCTGTTAAATGCAACCCTCATTTACTGGTTTTTCTCAATTTTCAGATAATCTGTTCACCTTGGAGTCATTCAAGGACTCAACGTTTTCATCAGGAATTTAAGGTAATGCTATGAGTAATGAATATAAGTGTTAATAAGTATTCCTTTAACATTAGCAGCCTTACTCCAAGTGAGTGAATCTTGCTGCACATTACATTCATACCTGCAGTTATTATAGTCAGATGGGTTGGTAAAATTACATTATTTTCCTTTTTGTGTTCGGATATCCAGGTTACAATCTTTCCCAAAGACTTTGATATATCCGTCAATTCCATTTTAGAGATTTATTTCTATCTAGAAGAACATAATGGAAAGGTTAGGAGTTGATCAAAGTAAATTCAGTGGTAATGTTCTCTCAGGGGAGTCCAAATGCACTCATGTGGATATCAATCTTAAGATACAAGTTGGTTTCTACATAATTGAACCTCAGCTTGTTCAAGGTAACTATGATGTGTGACTTTTTCTCATAGGGTGCCATGCAATCCGCATCAAATAATTATTTTTCTAAAAGCGCAAAAAGCAGTAGACAACCAAAGGTGACCAGACTTTTCATTTAATGATAATTTATTGTTTGGGTATTTGCCACTCTAAACATCACCACCTCATTTTATCTCCGTGTATGATACATTATGATTAAGCAATAAACAAATGATAATATCTGAGGTGTAAATCTCAGTTGTGGATCTTTGTGTCAGTTGAGATTTTAAAACTTTGTTACAATCTGACAGTTTATTTAATATGCCTCTTACATGTTTGTCATTGAATATTAATGCTTTCTTCATCTCATTCAATAGAGTACTACAGGTAAATTAAATCATTCATAGTAAACTATCCCAATACAAATCAATAGAATATACTTTGTGCCTACTGTGAATAAAGGTCCAGTAGAAACAAGTTACCACCTAAGCTATTGTGTACATAGTGGAGCTCCTTAGGGTTTATATTCTATATGCGAGGGTATATTCTCGCCTGCTGTGCTAGCCATAACACAATTAAGGGTTCCTGTTTTTGAGCACATTTTCTAACTTTAAGATGATCCGATAATATTATCAACATTTATGCAAATGCATTTTTAATATATTTTTTAATGAGATTACAAACTGCAAGACTCATGGCAAACCTGACACTCATTCCATTTAATTTTTTACTATTCAAGATTTGTTTTTTATATTTTTATTTGTAAAATAGGCTTCTCAGAAACGCCAATTTAGAGAATGTCCCATTAAGGTACCACCAAATATTACAAAATAAAACGTCTATTACAGGTGATTAACCCAATGAAAGGAAAATATATAACAGACATTAGCTCTCAAGCCAAATTTATATTCATTTCAGTGGTTTGTACTATAACTTGTAGACAGGCTGATAACCCATTTAACCCATAAAAAACATATCCTGAAATAATGAGGATCATCACAACATACAGGATGCATTCACACTTTGCAGGGATATCACACCTGCATGAAATTATTAACGCATAAGAAAAGTAGAAGACTTTGTCATACAGTGGTTTTTAATTTATTCAAATCTGGACCTCATTTTCACTGACAAAAGAAAATGAACCATTTAGCCATCACCAGGTTTTGATAGACACACTCACACACAGACAACAGCAGGCAGAACAATCTGATGCTTGCCACATCACTACAGTACAGAAATATTCTGATCGAAAAAAAGATGTAAAAATATTTATGAAATGAAAAAAAATCAAAAGATACACATAATAGCATAAAATTAAACAAAATACAGATTATTGGCACAGTATGTTATCAAAAGCAGGCGACATGGAATAATAGCAATAAGTAGAAACATTAAAAACAATGGATTCAACAGAGAATAAATATCATCTGAATGTAGCATTAAATCAAGTGCTGAGAGATGCCAACAAAAATATCCACTGCTTTCTTTCAATATCAGGTGTTACATGAGTAGATCTACTTTTAGTATCCAGCTTCTCTGTGTTATCAAGCTGGTTTTAGTCTCACAAACTGATTCTGTGGTGCTGGAAATATTAAAAACAGTGTGAGAGAATTGTGTGCAATTTGAAGAAAAGGTACTCTTCTTCAATTTTCAGTGTCTAACTCCAACCTTAGTGATCCACTGGAAAAACCTTGGTTAAAAACCTTCCTTCAATAACATACATGATTATTACTATCCAATTAATACCTTCATAAATCTCGCATTCTGTCATTTATAAAACATAAACTGGTCACTGGCTTCAGACTGTAACTTCACACTGCAATACACAAGCATCAACCTCATCTTTCAAGTCAGCTTTATCTCTGGAAAAACATAATGTACCAACATACCAGAGATAAGTTCTGTGGTTTTTTGTCCAGTTTAGACTTGTAATGTAATTCAAACAGACTACGGAAGTGTGATAATTTGGTCTATAGAGTAAAGTCATCAGTGCAAATTTTGACGGTAATGATACAGAAACATGAGACTCATAATACAAATCCCTCTAACTCTTTACAGTACACATCACATTTTGGAGGGGTTCTCTACCTAAGCAGTCAACAACATGTATATAATGTAATGTAACAGTATAGGCATAAAAACAGCATGCATGAAAATCCCAGATTACTTTGGCTATATGGGCTACCTATGGGGTGGAGGGCTGGGAGGCGAACTGGGTGTGTTTGGGGTGAGAGTTTCAGGTTTCTGGTACACATTAATATAAGCTGTTTTCAAACTACTTTTGTTGCATTTTGCTGATTTAGTTAAGACTTAATTTCAAGATAAAGATGAAAGGCAATACATGGGGTCTTAGAAGAAGTGAGGAATTGCCAGAACTGTACTGAACACAGAAAAAAATATATATCTAAAGATAATCATCTGAATGTGCGAGTCAATGTTTCCATATCCGGTATTGTGGTGATGCAATTATTTCCTTCTCCAAGAAGATTAGCAACACTGAGAAACATTAGAAGTGGGGCAAAAAAAACAGCTCACACATACTAATAGTTGCTGAGGATGTTGTTAATGTGAGAGTCAATAGTATAAATACTGGGTGGTTCTTTGGCCTCAGTAGTATCATGAACTGTAAGTGCCCTCTGATCATTCATATCTTTAATCATGCTTACCCAGGAGAAAAGGAACGCATTTTCCCCAAAATTTGCACAGCATTAGGGTCGTTTGTATAAAAACGTTTTAACCAGTCCAGATTCTATAAATTGGAATTACAAAAAGGGTAATGTGCCAAGGGAGTTATGAGTCAAAGGAGACAAACAGTATGTGTTAACCACAGAGAAGAATGGCAGGGAAAGTCCAAGTCTTTTATAAGGACACATGAGGAGAAATAAAAAAAAATGGGAGAAATAATAGAAATCAAACTAACTGGCTACAGTGATGCAGTTTTTATATAATGACATACTGTATGTATCAGGCTGGCTGTAAATCTTGCATTAAGTTACTGGTAGGTTATCACATACTGACATGAAACAATTTCAAATAATGTTGAGCTTCAAATGTACATTTTCCAATGCACGGTCAAATGGGGTTGTACAGTACAAACTTGTATTTTTTGCCACAGGATCAAAGGCACTAAACCTAATTCAATCTGTAACCAGGTTGAGAATTTTATCTGCTTACACTAAAAATCCTCATCCTAAAAGACGTATTAAGAGATGCTTTGAACCACTATGACTCAAAATAATAAACTTATCTTTGTGGATAATTTGCTTGTGCATTCAAACATTTAAATGTTAACAATACATCCCCACCCAGTTTAAACAAACTATAAACTACTAGCTGCAGATCAAATCCCTACAATAATTGCATGCAGGTATCAAAAAGATGGCATTTGTCTTGACGTAAGACATTATTCAAACTTTGCAAAACACAAACTATGCACCCATTTATCATAAGTACTGTACGTTACCGAGACAGATTTCAAACCATATCTGAAAAACTGTGAAGTGACTCAAAGAGACCAAGACATAATTTTAATATACTTGATAGTGTCTCGTTTCCAATTCTATACGTGTGTCGGTTGAGTCCCTGAGATATTGCTGCCTGTCTGCATTTTCTACTTGTCTGATGTTGACTTTTTGAAACAGTGCTTATCTACTTTACAAGCTTGGAACACACACACATTAATGCATTTGCACACACATTCGAGTAGGTCACCCAGATGCATACACACAATGAAAAAGAGGTCCTGATGTCAAACTATTGCCACTATGGGATGGTAACTTCATGAAACAAACTAGATCTACATGATTTCAACATTTTGGATGGAAAATGGAATAAATAAATCTTACTATGAACAATTATCATCTTGAGGATTTTTACATATTAGAAATACAATGTTGGTATCGGTCCCCTGCCTCATACACCCAACCCCTTTTTATACTTCAATAGTTTCAAAAAAGGGAGTAAATGTTTGTTGATAAACCTGTGTAAAGAATTGTAGCCCCCAGGTTATTCACAAGGATAGAAATAAACATACATAAAATATGATTTTTCATTTAGCAAAAGCATTGACAATGCTTGTCCAAACGCCCAAAATTCAAACCCCAACTTTCTCAAAAGTGGCTGAGGTGTAGAATTAGGCCAGCATTTAGAAAACCATGGACATCTCTCTAATAACTTTCTCACTGATGTAGCAAAAACCTTTCAATCAAAATCTTGAGACAAGCAAAGAAAAATAGTTGTTTGGTTGATTTGCGTAAGTTCCGAGTCAACTGTCCACACCTCTGAGGATTTTTAGGTATTCTGTAACTAAAAACAACTCAAGCAGTTAAAATACGGTTTTCAAATCTAGTTTTGTCCCCCATCTGACAATAGAGTTGGAAATACCCAGTAGTTGTGTTGCTGCAGATGTGTACAGGAAGCAGTGTTCTGACATCAACTGCAGCTGGTTGTACGAGATCCCCTCCCTCCCCCTCATCCTTGCTGCTACCTACTGGTCCCCAGTGCGTTCCAGGCCGTCTATGACGCGGCTCAGCCTGATGTTAAGCAGCCTGATCTGAGTGTCCAGGTGGTCGATTTTCTCTTCCAGTGAACCTGCCCCGCCTCCCCGACGCCAGTACGCTCCCACAGGCCCCGTCATGAAGTACACCGCCATGATGAAGCAAAGTGGCAGCACTGCGCGCTCAGGGTCACCCTCAAACTTCTGCAGGATGTAGAGGCAGGACAGGGCGAAGAGGGTGACACGGGCGAGCCAGAAGAAGCGGCCAAACACAGCGTGCAGCAGGTAAAAGAAACCCCCCAGGAACATGGAGAGGAACCAGTAGGCCACAAGTACAGCGGCAACCAGGAGCAGGGCGCGTGCCGGAGAGTTGGTGAGAGATGTGGGGCTGAAGTAGTGGCTGAGGTTTGAGGCTGAAGAGGGATGAGTCAGAAAAAGTGGTGTTACAATGTTGGTATCAATATTTTTTTGTCAAAAAAAGTGTCAAAAATAAATGTACTCACAGTCGATGCCCATCACATCCAGCAGATCAGACCAGATCTTCCAGATGGTGTCGAGAAAAGAGTCCACTCCATGGACAAACCGCTCCGTTGTTTTGGAGAAAAACTACAGAATGTAAAAATGCAGAGAGAAGGGTAAGACTGTCACACTCTTTTTGCACATACAGAAAAAACAAGCCTACAGAGAAAACCTATAGTAAAAGAAGAGAATGGGTGTCAACCAAAACATGAAGAGGACAGCAGTGTAGTAGTTAAAGTCAGTAAAATTGTGTAAAAATCATGATGAAAAGATAATTCTCCAATCTACTTTCAACAAGAGAGCCACTCTATGCTCACAGTAGCTGTCTTAAGATTCACTACCAATCAGCCAAAAAGTTGTGTTAGCATCGTCAAAGCAATTCTTGGGAGCTGCTCACTATATTGTGATGTCCTCTGAAGCCTCTCTCTGTATATTATATTGTATATGTCTATGGAATGGGCTGCATTAAAACTTGACACTACTGATTTGGTAAAGTAAAATAGCAGCTTTTGATCTCGTCATTAAAAAGAAAACAAAAATATTACACTTTTTGACTAAATTATGCAATTTCCCACTCCCAAAATAGTTACACTAAAACGGTTCTGTAAGGTCAGTCGGTGCATACAGTGATCACGTGTGTAGCTTCACATATGTCACTTTCTATGGCGGCTTCATGCAGGAAATAAGATTAGATTTCAAAATTCAGGAAGTGCTGTGGGCCAATGAGAGCATACGAGCGACCGTGTTTCCAGAACAGCTTTTAAATAATTTGCAGATTAAGTAACGTTGGACACAAAGAAACAGCTGTTATGGCCCGGACCAATGGGGCAACATGCCATCTGTATGGTGACATTTGATGCACTTGCTAATGGACTCAAAACAATGAATGACAATATTGGTTACACAACTAATTACACGATTTAAGTGTTGCTGAATGGCAACAAATACCTCACTTTATTTTTCACGGAAACGCTAGATAACCTGTCATCTTCTATAGATGGATAAAACATGGGATAATGGCTAATTTTTCAAAATGGCATCCGTGAAATTGTTGGCCAGGCCCGGGCGCGCTTGTTTCCTGTTCGCCTCATTCAGACCACAAACCCGCCTCGCCTGCTCGACTCCAGAAGCCGCTGACACAAAATGAGCGGCTATTTTGACAATGCATGCCACACACTCACCTTGTACAACCCTCTGATGTTGTCCTCTCCGAAGACACTGCTCAGGGTCTGGTAGATGCCGTTAGCTGCCCGTCGGAAGCTGTTGTGGTTGCTGGTCCTGCTCCTGGCCGCTTCGGCTGTGCACAACAGAGACGCGGAAAGCACCAAGAAAACCACGAAAACCCTGATTCCCTTCATGGCACCAAAGTCCCGAGATGTCGAGCAGAAATGTGTATCAAAACGGTTCAATAAAACGCAAGGTAAAACTGGGAGTTAGCTGCCTGAAGTGACACCTTGATGGGGGTGAGACGCTTGCTGTGATGGTGGTGATAACCCGTGTTGCCTTCAGGGACGCCTCATATTTTCTTATTCTCGCCCTAAATTCGAGAAAAGCAGTCGATTGTTAGCTGCTGCTTCATTGTATCCGTCAAACAATAATTAGCTACTATATGCTGCATTGGCAATGTGAACATGATATCAGTATATATCCTAACTTGTTTTCGGATTAGTTTACTTGCATAATACAACATGTGTGTGTCCTGTTATATACAACAAGGACAGTTGAGAAACAGACTCATACGCATCAACACTATATTGGGTACCAAATTAAGAAAGTTGTATTGATTACATGTATTTATAATTAATTTCCCCTTTGAAAAACTAGTATTATGTGTTACGCCTCTCTGGTTTCAACATTACCGATTATCAGTGAAGGCATCGCTTGTCTTCAATGGGAATTTGAGGCAGGGTAGGCTCATCTGAAGTTTGCTGCTGCCCTCCAGTGGTGAATTAGTCTCACTGGTCTCCCTGATTTTTGGTCTTGATTCAGTATTTGTTTTTTTCTCATGAATGCTCAAGTTCTGTATTGGTTATCTGTACACCAAGCTATTTTTTTTCGTGTCATAACATCTCAATCGGGCTTGTACAAACGCACATTTATTTTTGCATTACTTAGTCTCCCTCTGTTTGTGTCTATAACTACACAACTACGCCACTAAAATATTACATTGATTTAGCTGTATTCTACTTCAGTAATTCCCAAGTTTTAGTGATCAACATTTGATAATCAGAAATAATATGGGGACGAAATTTCTCAGCAATTATACCTGTTTTGACCATAGTTTTGACTGATTATCTTGTCATATCAGTTAGTTGTGTTGGCCTCAAATGTATGTTATTTCTTTCCATATAAATAATGAATTTTCAATATATCTGCAGTTTGTGTGTTGACAGGGAAATAATATATTGACGACACAGCTCGTGATGCTTTTTCACAAGAAAATTAAAAAATTAGCTTTTCAGATAACACAAGTGTTCAAATGACAAATAGAAAAAAAAGTATATCTTAACTTGCCTTGTACTTAGATACCTTAGACTCTAAGGTATCTAAGTACAAGGCAAGAGAAAAGAACATAAATGTGGTTCGTAATATAGTATCTTCATGGCATTTTCCAGTATAAGTTTAGTGTACTTTGGGGTTGCACTTTTCAGAAAACGTCTTCTGTCCTAAGAAAAGTCTTGTATAAAGTGAGTTTAAAACATCCACAGCATATGGATGATTGGTTTGTTTTAGAATTCGCAAATTGTTTGATCTTATCTCTCTAACCCTCATGGTTTTTAATTTAATGCACCAGTGAGACGTTTCCCACTGCACTTACAGTAATCATGCCATTAATAAAATGCAATATTTGTCTCCACTGTAGGTTATATGGGATTATTAGTGTTTCTACTGAGTCATTGGATGCCCCGTTGTCTGACTAAATTTCCCTCTTGGGGATTAATAACATGCGTCAAATTGAAACCAGTGTGCAGAGCAAACCTCTTGCTCATAAGACACGACAAATAAAGATGCAGTTTCACCGCTGTTCCAGAGACGCTCTTGTTAGTTGAATAGCTTTCCCCTGAGTTCTCATTATCCATATCTAACTACATTGCGAGGCTGGCTAATAGTGCAGGAGGAAGTAGGTCAAGACTGCAAATAATGATAACAGGAACGGTGACAAGAGTGGCCAAATGCAGGAACAGTTGTTCTTAATAAGGAAACAAGCTGTACTGCTGAAGTTTAACAGTAGTTTTTCTATGGACTATAGTTGCACCTTGACCACACTTAGCATTCAAATATACATGCAATTAATATAAAACAGCCTCATTGAAAAACAGTTTGCTGCAGGTGAAAATCAATTATAGTTTGATTTATGCGAAACATGAGAGTAAAACCAATAATGGTCAAAAAGGCAATATATTTGATTAGAGTTACAAAATGTTTAGGTGATACCAGTTGTACCGTTGGTCCTTTCTGTTGGCATCTATTTTCTGACATCAGTCGCTGTGTGTGTAACGATATCCGGTATCCAAGCAACGACGCACTCATTGTAACGCAGACAAAAAAAGAGCAGTGAAGGAATGTTTTAACCCCGGGGCTTTACAACATTAGAGCTTTAATACGATTTTGGGGCAACTCTAGCAGGTGTAAAATGAAGTTCAGTTAAGCTACCAGTCTGTCTGGCAAACAGGGAAAGTTAAAATGTATGGACGAGCTCCGAGAGTGACCTTCATGACAACAAGCAGCACTTCATCTACAGTTGGGCCCGGCTCGTACGATGTCAACCTGCGCAATAGTAAAATACCAGGTATGAATGAATTAATTACAAGTATAACTTGAGTGCGCAACTGTAGGTTTCTCGAGCCTTGTTTTAAATTTGGAGACCCACCTGCTTATTATTTTTTATTTTCAACTCCAGTTAAAATGTACTATACATTAGCTAATGTTAGCTAGCTGTAGCTGTATGTTAAAATGCTATTTCTAGCAAAAAAAAAAACCTTAAGGTTAGCAACATACAGTCTATGTTTAGTACTTTACAGTGATATACAGTGAGTCCAAATTTAATGTTAACGTAATGTAATCTATGCAGGAATACACAGGTGAGAGAGAGATAGATAAATAATACACCTGGCACTGGAACTCAATCTATTACTCATGTGATATATCTTGCTAAGCCACGTTTTAAATATAATATGCAGGATTTTACTAAAAAAGAATGTGTAGAGTAATACGACTGTAATTCCTCACAGTCATCACTTCTGACTCATGACGTGTGTGGTGGTGTCTTAATCTGTTGCCTTTCCTTTCATTCTTCTGTGTTTGGTTGTTCTTGATTGCAGATGGCTATGCTCCATTCCTGGCCTTGACCAACAGAAAGTCAATATTCAATCAGTCCAGTGAGAAGATGCCAGGACCTGGACAATATGACTTCTCACCTGTTAAGGTACTTACTAAAAGGATTGGTCAGACTATGGAGCTATACAAGAAGAAGAAGTAATTTTCAAGTACTTAGGAAAGTATGGTACTAAGAATTAAATAGAGTCCTTTTTTACATGTCAGATTGCGACTCTCCAGCATCTCTTTAATGGCTTTTTTCCTGTTAAATCATCTAAAAGTACTTATTTGGGAAAGCAGGAGATTACATTTATAATGCTGGATGAGAGCAAGGGAGAGAATCCGTTGAGGAAAATATGTTGAGAAAATCTTTATTCATTGCAGTCTCACTCTGTGTGTGTCTGCTTGTCTCTTCGTTGAACCCATGCCTCTTCAGCTAAACATCCACGGTGGCCGCAGTCTTCAGAACCGCTCCAAGCGCTTCCAAGAGGTAGTATCGATGGTTCCGGGCCCCGGGGCCTACAATGTGCTGCCTGCCTCAGGAAACGCACTCCAGGCTGTGACGGCTGAAGCAGTACAGGCTGAGGAGCTTGGCAGGAAAACGGTAGGCATATGGATGAAGTTTTGTGGGCAAAGTAAATTAGCTGTCAGTTTACAGGAATATTTATTATATATTTTCTCCCTCTGGCTTATTATGCTTTTCATCTACAGTAGGTTGGTGTTTGTGCAATATGGCCTCTGTACATATGAGAAATATATGTGAAACCTGCTCACTTGCTTTGAACCCTGGCTTTCAACCGGGAGACAGGGAGACTGTTTATGTTTTGTTGGTATCTCTTGGGAGTTATGTACAGGTAGTTTTTATATCCCTAACCCTGTCCCTGTCTCATGTCCCGTTAACACCACGCACACTCACATTTAATAACTTTTTATTTTCACACATATGCTAAAAATTCAATAACACCTACACTCTCCTCAGCAATGTGTATTATGATGTGCTGTTTCTGTGCCAAACAAAGTAAACAACAGTGCCTCCTCCAAAAGTGGTGACTGCCAATCCTTTCAGAGTACCTTGCCAGTACCTTACCCCTTATCATTGGCAGTTCTGCCATCTGCAGACTGTTTCAACACCAATCAACAGGAATTAGAGGCTGTTATTTTAAAACCTTTGAGGGAAACAGTTAATTTGAGACATTAGTCAATTAAGTCATTTTTCTATTGTTCTTATAAAAAGAACACCACCTGGGTTATTTGCTGTAGCATTCGAAAACGAATCACATTCGCTAAGGGGGAAATGTGAAATAGAATGGTAAGTACAGGGAAGATAAGCCAGGTTTCTGACAGGTTTCTGACATGTTTTTCATTATTCCACTGTAAAAGTAACAAAAGTCTTGAAGGTTGAATATTTCTGGTATAATATTCTCAGTAGCAGTAACAGTAGCAATGTCAGACGTAAGCTCACTGTGAGCCTGTGTCCATTTTAACCCTGGTTTTTTGTAAGTTCCTGAAACTTTGCTCACCCTTTTATGTTTGTTGTGCAGACACAAATAAGTTTTGGCAAGAACCCCTGATGGGTTTGTCATCACTATTCATCAAATTCAACAAATAGAAATGCCTTGTAGCTTTGTAAACCCACACTTGGCACAGTGGACGCATTTAGTGTCTCAGGTGGTTTGAGACTTTAAGACAAAGCTCTTGCAAAGCAAGCAAACTATTTTATCACTTAGCTCACTGAATACCTTGCATGATGTATGCACTATGGAGAAAATATATTTAATTTTTGAAAACATTGCCTGTCCAGTAGCCTCAAGCTTTATCAGCAGGGTGACTGTGGTAGCGAAACATGTTCAGCCTTGGGGTTAAATTAGTTGATATTAAGCTCCTCTTTCCTTTCCCCTGATATAATGAATATATGTTCAGAGTAAACACACATAGATAAGCTCTGAGCAAACAGTGGACTCAGTGCTTTTATCTCATCTAGACTGATTCGTTCACCACCAGACCTGACTGATCATGAAAGAGTTCCTATAGAGATTACGTTAACATTCTACTCCTTCTGTGCTGCAATGATCTGAATAGCACTCACACACACATACGTACACACACACACAGTCAGTGGAATAGTTTGTATTTGTATTTTCACTGAGATGGCTTTCATTTCCGGTTCCCTCTGAGGACATTGTTCCAACTCCTACTCTTCTACTTCTGCCTTTCTTCTTTCTTCCTCTCCCCTTTGACTCTTTTGTTCCTTATCTTCTGCCTACCCTCACTGCTTCTCTCTCTGTCTCTGTCCCTCCCTCTGTCTCACACTTTATTGGCCCAAGGCTATTGCTCAGCTACTTTGTAAGCCAGGGCATCCTTTCCATCACAAACCCTGACTTCTCTCCACACTCCCTGTCTTCCTCCTTCTTTTTCTCTCTTCGCAGTGGCTGCAGGCTAAAAGTCTCATTCGTCAGTCAGGTATCCCATCCATTCCGTCCCCGGGCCAGGCCTATGGCTACGAGGAGGATGCCCTGGGTGTGCTCCTCAAGCAGCCACCCCCTCCCAGGGACAGAACCCTGGGGCCGGCCTACTACAATCCACTTCAGGTAAGGACAGATGCACACACAGGTTGAAGTTTGAATGTACATCCATCAGAGAATATCAAGTGTTCATTTGTGCACGCATGTGTGCTTTCATTAGTCTGTACGAGTGTGTCTGAGTGTACTTACTCAGCCCGCGAGGCAAGGTCCATTAGTGCTAGGCAGATCTAATGCACCACTGAACCTCCACCTCACCCCCACCTCACCCGATTCAGTTGGCCCACAACCCATTTCCATCGCTAATGAATGCAGCTCCACTTAAAAAGAGTCACAGCGCACCAATGCTCATCCATTTTACATGCCAACAAAGAGAGCCATTAGTAATTATTCTTCAAGCTATATTGCAATATTCACTTAAAATAATGCACACGCCTGCTGGTCTGGCTCTCAATTAAGTCATTTTTCATCTGTTAATGACCAGAGGAAGTCAACAGCGTCCTTGAGTGTTGGCTGAGGTTGAGTCAACACACCGGTGCAGGCACAGAGGCGCTCTGTGATTTAGGGCTATCAGCAGTGCATCCATCCCCAGCTCTTTTTTTTTTCTCTCAACTTCTGTTGCTCTCCCTTTGAAAGTTCAACACCCTTCTCTGTCTGTCTGTCTTCCTCTTTTTCTCCATCTGACAAACTGATATCTTTGACCTAAAACACTTCCCCCCACCCCAAGCTCCGACTGAGTTCAAAAGTGTGGAGAGACAGAATTAAGTGGTTGTCTGAGGACGTCACTTCAAAGAAGCCAGGGCAACCTTTTAATGATAAGACATTAGACAGAAATCAAAAGAGCACAACTTTGTTTTCTGTCTGAATGCTATTGAGAAAAAACCCATCTTAATCAGTTTTATCCGCTGACCCTAAACTTACGGTTCATGTCTGTATTGACTAAACAATTACTTTACTGCATCAAGAAATACTTACAACTCAAAAATGGAGAAAAGGAAAATGCTGGAAAAGTGAGTAGTTATTGGCAGAAATGGTTTTTATCACAGATGCATTGATACAGGAACATATGATGGCTACAAAATGACTGTGCTTATGCAGTAAAAAGCTCCTGGTCTCATTTAGAAACAGTATCACCATGTGATATTTTGTTAGTTCAGACTGTGTGGTATTCGATTTGTCAGATTATCATAACACAGCTGGCCAGATGGTGATATGGAGCACGCACTGTGTTAGTATATAGGAGACAGAGTGCTGAATCAGCTGGGAAAGAGATATTTTGAAAAATAAACATTGCAGCACTTTCTAAATGGCCAATCAATGAATGAGCTCCATCCATGTGGGAAACAACACAGGTCATCTTGCTGTGTTGTTGAGTGGAGGAATTGTGTGAGTAATGGCTTCTACTTCAAATTTTATCACTGGCTTAAACTGTCAGTCAAAATCCAAGACACGTGTCGTTAAAAGCAATACGATAAAAGGATGTGACAGAGGTAATCATCAAATATCTTGTTTTCATTGGTCAAATTAAGTATTTTCTGTTGAAGATATGGATTCATCATATACTGTATGTCTCAGGTTTGTCATGCCTACCTAACATTAGGCAGATATTGTGAAAAAAGGAGAAATACTGGTAGGTCATTTCTCCCATACATCTTTCAGCACATCACAACATTGTTTGCTAACAGTTATTTGTATAGCAGAACTTCCCACGATAAGAAAATTTCCTTTTAAATCTTTTTATTTCAAGTTTTTGTGTCCACTTTGTTTCTCTATCAGGTAGGCGTACATTTTCTGCGATTTGGTTTGAGTTGTTTTTTGACATCGTTTTCATATTCATCAAACCAGCGAGTCATGTATGTCACTGTCCGAATTTATTTTGTTTCTTTGTTCATTTATACAGGGTTTTCCTTTTTTTTTTCAGCCATCTGAAGTAAGTTTTTTTTGCTAACCTTACAATATTCTCATTGTTTCTCTTCAAATTCCCTGCCCATAAATCAAGAATTGGCCAGTCTTTACACAATATTTGGCATGGAGATTTAAGATGAAAATAGAGAAATGGGCAAGATTGTCCTCTCAACAGAACCTAAATCAGATTCAAACCCATTCTGTGTTGTGTATGTTTGTAAAAGCACAACAACCAATTCAGCCTGCAGGATCTGGCCCACACACAACCGTACAGACAAAAATGTATTCTCATTTAAATAATAAATAGCCTGCCATTCCACTTTATTAAAGCTGAATGAATATGTTTATACCCTCTTGCTGTGTTTTTGTTTTGCTTTTAAAAGCTCTCCTTGACTGAAATAGGCAATTTGTGCCTTTGAACTCAATGCCAGCTGTGATACCATCACGGTGCTTGTATGTGCCTGCGTGCAATGCAGAACAGCTATATTTTTCTTTTTAACTTTAACCATTTGAATATTCTTGTTTCCTATCTCCCTTCCTCAAAAGTGGATGGGTACATCACAGGGGAGAGAGCCTCAGATCTCGTCCTAGAGTCACTGTTGAAGTTGAGATAAGGAGACAGGCACCACATGGAGTTAAGAACTTTTTAAGACGTTCTGCCAATCCTCCCCTAACCTGTCTCACATAACAGACACTGACAGTTGGGTCAAGGGAAAGTTTGGAAAAAAAACTTTTGATTTTATTATAGGAAGCTTTTTCTTTCATGTCTGTTTCATTTGAGTGGTTTTAGTGTCAATTTTGAGCAACAGAGTCAAGAATGTTATTGAAGAATTTGGTTATATCATCTCTTTTTTTGTGTTACCTCTCTCTGCGATTTGTCCAAAAATGTAGGTAATGACCAAATATCTGAATCTAAATAAAATCTAGATAATAGTAACATGCTAGCACGCTAAACTAAGATGATAAATGCAGTTAACATTATAAATGCAAAACATCACCATGTTGCTTTAGCCTTCAGCTCAAAGCATCACTGTGTGTTTAGCTACAGCCTCCCAGCATCACTGGCATGGCTCTTGTTAATGAATATCTTACCTGTTTCTAAGAACAATCAGTGCAGAAATTCAAAAACCAGTAGTCCTGTTTAATGCTATTCTGTTGCAGCACCCTTGCAATATATTTTTGAGAAAATCTCACACATAGTATCTCTAAAATGCGTTTGCTGACACCTGGCCAGCTAATTTCCAGGCAAAGCCTCTGTCAGTAGTTAAGCTGCAGAGTGGACTGGTCCTATCTGAAAGGCCCGAGGCAGAGAAGGCAGGCTGTAAAACTCAGAGAGATAAGAAAGGACGGAGGGTCTCCCCTAGATCTCTGACATACTCTGGCATTTGGCTGAACTTCACATTTCATTCAACCCCAACTTCATGAGCTCTTGCTGGAAGAGAAACCAGATAAGTGTGAATGAGTCAATTCTATTTTCTCCTTCTTTGTTCATCCATTTATTTTCTTGTTATCTCGTTCTCTCTCTCCTTCTACCATCTTCTTTTTCTCATTCTTTCATCCACTGCTCCACCCTTCTCTATTGGTATCCGTCTGTTCTCTCTCTTTCTCTTTCTGTAGTCAGAGAAGAGTTCTACACTGAAGTATAAAGGAGTCCACTTTGGCAACATGTCAGGGAAGAGAGGTGAGCTGACAGTGGAGGAGGGACCGGGTCCAGGACAATATTACCCTGAGATGTAAGTAACACATGGCATGGTAAAGTGTTAAATGATTAATTTATATCTTAGGCTTCCGAACAGTGGCCTGTCAACTTGTTTAAGCAATAGATTGACATTTTGTGAAATATTCTTTTTGTTTTTATCGATGTTTTCAGAATAAAAAACAAAGGTTGGTATGAGTACCACAATTGCACAGAGCAGGGTTGTTCAACTTCCAAGGCAGTAGGTTAGATCCCTGAGAGTATGTAGTGCATTTTTATCAGTATTTTAAATATTGTTCAAATTGTAGTCTCAAGGAAAAGGCCAGTTTCTCCACACAGCGTATATCCTTGACAGTTGCGATCCAGTCATCCTTTGATGGTGGCTTCGCCTGGAGCCACTTCCATGTGATTGCTTTCTTGCTGGCAGCCAAGACTACTTGATAAAGATATTATTGAAAGAATTGGGCATTTTTCAATTATTCTAAACTGATAGGATCCCCAAACTGAAGATCACTTGAGGGACAACTGTTTCACACTAGTGCAGCACTTTCTGTGCACTGTTTTGTAACTGTACCTCATAAAGATATTCATCTTGAGTCATGAGTTTGTCCAGAATTTTGTTCATATAATGTGACCAAACAGCAATCCTGGCAACCAAGATAACAGGTTATATTATCCTATATTAAGGTGCATTCAGATTGGGAAATGATTTATCAGTAGAAATCATTCACGTGTTGAATCATGGAGAAAGGTTAGTTAGATTACATGCTTCAGGGCGGCCAGCCTAAGAAGTTCACAGCTCTTGAGCTCTTATAGAGATGTGAGCTGAACAGAAAATGTGTTCCACCAAAGTGAAATATTGCTTTGATCCTACAGCCAGGGCATTATGTTTGACATTTCTCACATAGCATTTCTGTTGATGGCCACAGAAGATGAGCCTTACTAAGCACTTCTGCATTTGTGGGCACACACCCAGCTCAGCTATGCATAAACGGAATGGACTAAGTAATAGAAGGGAAAGTGTACATGTGAGCAATCATTAGACGTTTACACGCCCACACAAGCATATCTGTGATACACATTTTGAATCATTTAAAAACAATTAATACTGCTCTTTCCTCCTGTTACTGAGCAGTTGTTTGTCTTTTTTCTTTTCACCCCTTTCACTCCTCCTTCTCTAATCATTAATTCCCTTTTCCATCTGTCTTTGCTTTGTTTATTTCTTCCCATACACTTTCCCATTAGACAGCTCTCTTCCACTCTCATTCAATATATTGCATCTTCCCATTTCTCCTACTTTATTATTTTTCATTTTGTATGTTTTAAAACATACCGAGCACTTTGTTCTCTCTGTCTCTCTTTATTTTTATCTTGTCTATTTGTTTGTCTCTATTTTCAAAGATGTTGTTGTCTCTGTGTGTCTCAGAAACGTAGAAATGCACTATGAGAATGTGAACCTTCAAAAGGAGCAGAAAAGCAGAGTTGAGCTTGTCATCCCTCGCTACCATGAACTGGTGCCCAAGCAAGAGGAAAAGAAGGCGAGTATGTAGCTGTGTTTCCCTAAATGTATTTTTCTGCGCATTTTGATATACCTCGTTAGAAAGGCAGTATGCAAAAGTTAGACAAAATTTGGTAAAACTTCTTCAATTGCACAAAAAAGTTTTTGCGGTTGCTTGAGGTGGTTTTCGTCATTGTAGAGAAAGGGTTGATGTGCTAAATGGGATATGGAAACGCCTGTGTATCAGAATGAATTGAAGTAGCAACCATTTAACTTTGACTTTGACTGATTTTCTGTTTCTGCTGTCGGTGTCTTTCTGGATATTATTTAAAATATTTCTTCAACACAGGACAGCATGAAACATGGCCAACATTAGCTGACATGAAAGAACATTTAAAAGTTCTCCAAATGAAAAAAATTCTGAAGACCTTTAGATGGCCAAGGCAACTTTATGTTATGTTTCTGGTTTGCAACCTCTTCTTCTTCTACTCCGTTTATTAGTGGACCATGGTCATGTGTCAGTTGATGGAAATGCACCTACTTCCCATTTCTTTTTTGCAGCATTTCAAAAGTGCGCTTATAATTGACCTGACCATTGATTGGAAACACAACTTGTGATTGTGTCGGTGGGCGTTTGTGTCCCAGTGGTGCTATACATGCTAAGCTTCAATGAATGAGAAGTGTAAGAGATAAAAGCTTAAGAGGAATGGGATCAATATCAAGCTATGCCTCTGTGGAGACATAGTCCTTTAAAGTAAGCCTATGTAACTTGCTGGACAGTGGCCACTGTGCCCACAAGTGGCAATTAAACCTGCATTATTGGATTATTTGGGCACGTGGAGGCAGTGCAATACGCTTTTAAACACATCATTGACATATCATCACCTGATTTAAATTGATATGATGAACTTGTTAGCAAACAGTTTTAAACAGCAACAATAGCGTTGAGTCAGGTCTGTCCCCATGATGCTTGTAAGTCCAATATTCACTGAATTTACAGCTCTGTGTTGCTGAGTATTGCTGTAGCTTGTGTGCAATACTTTCGTGCATGCCCCTGCGGTTACTGCAACCCCCATACGTCAATTTTAACCCTTTAGTTTAGCCTACTATATCCAGTAGTTGTAATCCCACTAAAACCCCAATAATTAAATCTGTGACATGTTTCAAGACTATTTTATTGCTTAAGACATCATTTTTCTTTGGCAGTCAAGCAGCTTGTCCTCTTTCTTCACTGCACTTTGATTCAGATAAATTCTCAATACAATAGGATTTGAAAACTGCAGATTGGGAATGACTCATGGTAGAGCATGGTGATTTACAGTGAGAACAGAGTCAAGGTAAGTACTTTAGATTTATTCTTGATTTATTCAAGTACAGTCGATTAAAGAGGAAATGATTCAACCCCTCCTCCCTCTCTCAGTATAGTTCATCAGTTCACCCATAGAGGGCAGTAGAACACAATATTTAATCACAGACTGGCAACGAGGCACACATACAAATACACACTGATACATTGGAGCCGGTTGAGTGGAGGGGAGTTACTCACCTGCATATGAACTTGAGTGTGCTGGCAGAGTAATGCTTTGTGATGCCTTATTTCTGCAGTCGGTGGGGTAGAGTGGGTGAGGCAGAGTCTGAAAAATGTGGGACTGAATTTGAGGAGAGAGAGGTGAACGTATCCCTTCTGTCAAGGACTTGCACCTGCGCCTTTCTCTCTTCTTCTCCTTCCTTTCCGTACATTTTGCTCCACTGCCTCTTCTCTCTTTTAGGTTTGTCTTTATTTATTTAATATTTGGCTATTAATATTGCCTAAAACATTTCTGACATACTATAAATGATCCTGTGACTTTGAATCAACAGCTTCACCTACTTTGTATGCCTGGATGTGTGTAGCATGCTGTATTTGGACCCCCTACTGTGATGGCTGCACCTCCATCCGTCATCATTAGTACCTGACACCTCAACTCACATGTACTGCCACACACACATGCACTGACCAGATGGGTCATTACCCACAGTGGGGACACTCAGGACAAACACCTTTACTTCCTAGAGATCAGCAGACAGTCTGCCTCTAATGGCTCGGGGCTGCTGGTGTCCCATAGAGTTTAAGAGTCCGTGTGTAGGATATCCCCATTAAATAGGTATTCTGACATGGCAAGGGCAACGACTGAGCAAACCGCTTTAACGAACCATTATGGCATGTATTCCTGCAATCAAAAGAAAAGCAGATTGTACCAATGCAATGCCTGGTATTACTGTGTAAATATGAGGTTCACTGTCAGTTCATCTTAAAAATGTTGTGAATTTCATGTAAACGTTACCATGGATGGTGATTTTATGTTAGCAGCACTTGTTATTTTTAGAACGGAGAAGCAGTATTTCTCCCACAGGGGAAAAAACCTGAAAAAGAATGGGGGAAAAAACCCAGCACAACTTTCTAGCACTGGATCTGGTGTTGTCTGCAAACACTGGGACAGATTGTACACATTCAGTTAAACGTATTATAATTACACTGTATTTTGATGGTTAATTATGTTTTATTAATTTTTCAAATTTCATTGTTTTTTCAGCTCAACATCTTATTAACCCTTTATTTAAATGCATTTGCGAAGATATGACAGAACAAAAGTTGAGTTCAAGTAATGATCTCAAAGATTTGTTCTTATAAATTAATGTCTGTAAAGTCACTATCTACAGATGATCAAGCGTCGAGAATAGAGAAAACGAAATTCAAAATCAGCTTAGGTGGCCAAGGCAACTTGTTTTGTTGTTTTGCTTCCTACAGATACCTTTATTCCCCCCCAAGATCTGTGTGGCACTGCTTACAATCTCTACAGAACTCCATGCTGTTTTACTGCAGACCTAGTTAAACCACCTCTGGCCCAGCATCCTTTTGGGTTTACCACAAATACAAAAAATGTCCTGCTCTGCCCAAGGGGATGCTGAAATGTGTGTGTATGTATTTGTGACCTCTCACTGTCAGTATCTCTGTGAGTGTGGGGTCTGGTATTTGCTAATAATAGTAATTAGCCCACTGGTGCATTAGTCTTGAGTTGGCATAGGATCGTTTCCTAACTAACTGAAAGAGAAAACATGCACACTTAATTGCAGACCAGAAAAAGAAAAACGGCATTATCTTACAGTGCTTTGGCTGTGTTTTCACATGTTGCTGTCATTGCTCCATTTGTCTCTGCTTTGTCTTTCATTTACTTAATCTTCATAATAGTCTTTACCTCAGCCGTGTGCCCTTCATTTACCTCAGGAACAGAAAGAAATCAAAGCAGCTCTCTGTCCTTTCCTCCCTTTCCTCTGTGTCTCTTTCACTTCCTCATGCTCTCTTCTTATCTTTGAGTTGACACAGCTACATGAAAAGTGATATCACCAAAGTATAAGTCTACAAATATCACCTTGTACTTACTGTACACTTCTTGCTTTCTGCTTCCTATCAGGGAGTTCCTGGTCCGGGCCAGTACCACATCAGAAGTGACTTTGAGAAGCCTGTGATATCCAGTGGTAACCTGCCGAAGGTCACTTGCCCGTTCCTCTCTCAGACTGAGGTACAATGCAAACACAACTGGACATTGTTCACAGTACAGCCATTCAGTGCTCTGAGTGTGCCCATGGGTGCATTTTTAGGTTAATTAGTTTCTACTGTATAAAGCAGGTTCTGTTTTAAGCAACTTCACGTTCACCAGGGTCTATTTAAGTTTTGTTGTTTTTGTTTCAAGCCATGTATTATCCTTCATTAATTTGTTAAGGTTGTAACTGTAGTGCTTTTTGTACAATATTGTGTTCAGGGAAACTAAATTGATAGGAGGTTCTCCAGTTTTTGTCAGCAAGCTAGCTATGAATCATGACCTGGAGGTATGGAAGAAAGTACCAGTAGGAAGACAGACTTTAATTGGCCAAACATTTTTCTGCTGAATTTGAGGTCTGTTAGAATATTTTTTTCCTTGCGCAAATGTTCCACAGCGCTGTGGCTCTTGTGAATAATTCACAAGAGCCCACAAAATATTGCTTTATGTACATTTACGTGAAAACGTTCCTGATGAAAATCAGTGCTTGCTGTGAATCAGCTTTCATCTGCATAGCCTCTGCTCGGCTTACGTTCTCATTACTGATTGAAAAGTCCCCCTTATACTGTAGCTTATGAGGCTAGAATTTAGTCTAAACTTGGATTCATTATTGTTTTGGCCACTTGGGGGCAGAACAACACGCTGTAAACATAATACTGAAATACATATTATCTCCTTAGAAACTTGATGCGACAAACAGATGCCTATTTACAGCAGATTAGCATTCATTTGATGTTGTGATTCTGGTTCCCTGATGAATTTAAATCCAGTGTAAATCAGTTAACTGCTGCGGTTTGGGCTATAAAGTTCTAAAAGTTTTGGGCTATAAAAATAAAGCAATAAGCTGTAAAATGCTCTGTAGGGCGAAGGAAAGCGTTGTTGTTGGTTGATAATTAACTGTAGGTTTGTCACTATAAGCTACACCTGTTACATTGCACATACTGAATTGATTCATTGTTATAAGAACATTGATTAGTGCAGCTTCAAGGATCAGCAGTAACTTGTACCATCAGTAACAAAAAGCTTTGTAACCTTATGACGCTATGCATAAAACTAATTCAACATCTTTAGCTGCATAATTATGCAGATCAGGCTCGATTCCAGAATGGATATCATCATGCACTAATATTGATTTAAGCAGCTAAAAAAAAACAAATTTAGATCCATAGCTACAGTGGTATTACTCTACATAATGCACTGAGCACAGAAAAATAATCAGACTATATTGAAAAGACTTCTCAGACATAATCTATGGTAAATGGCAAATATATTCAATTTACAATTTCTCAAAGGAGACTGGATTTTAATATGGAATTTCTAAGATTAAGTTACAGATCCGAGACATTGAGCCAGGCTTTGCTTGTTTAATTGATGTGCTGTGAGTGGAGGGTTTCTTCAGACGAGGGTGAAGATGAGTTTATTAAGAGGCTCAGAGGAGCAGAGATGAAGGATGTGAAAATGTGTAGTTTTACGTCTCAGGAATAGTTGAACTCCTCTGTGGCAGTGCCCCGCAGACTCCCTCCTGTGAAACTCTCTGACTGATGTTTTAATTATCACTCTGACACACGCGCACAATGTGACAGTGTATGCTCACACACCCATCAAAAATTCAGACGTACAGTACACGTGACACAGACATGACAGACAAGTACTGCTGACATGCATTCAAATGAACACACCCACATTTTCATGTATACACACACACATACACACACTCGTTCCCTGAAATTACCTTAATGACGACTAAACATAAAACATGTTGGTATCTTCCGGGTGTAAACAACTGATGCAAGATTCTTGGATTCATTTGATGTGTGTGTGTGTGTGTGTGTGTGTGTGTGT
>CAFUXE010000306.1:228832-253413 GCA_903364295.1 Serranus cabrilla | reverse complement strand
AGAACTAAGAGCGACAGTTTTCTTAGATCTCCGTCTCCCCGTGAGTCCGGCTCCATCTGACACTGTTACCCTGCGGAGGGATGGAGAGGAAACGAGGGAAGGAGGGAGTGAAGGAAGGAGGGAGGGAGGGGAAGATAAGAGGAACAGCTGGAATCTTCCAGCTCTCGCCTCTCTCCTCCCTTTGACTTCCCAATTTCCTAATATCAAAGCATCAATCCGACACTTTGTGAAAACATGCCTTTTCCTCGATTCTGCTTGCCCTCGCTCCCCCGTTCATCCCCTATATTCCCTTTTGTTCCTTCCTTTCCATTTCTCCATTAACTGCTATTCTTTTTCTTATTTTTTCTTGATACTTTTTTTAAGTTTACACGACTCTTTTGTTTCCCCTTGTTTAGCATTATATTACCTACCCCCTTCTCCCTTTATTTCCATTTCCTTCTTCTCTCACCTCATTTATGGGTCTTTTTCTCTAATCTCCAGCCTTGCTTCATCCTTGAGACCTTTGTGTCCCTGGAGGCCAGCGTCCTTATTGGTGCTTCACAACCATTTATATAAAATAGGAAAAGCACAAAAAAGTTGCACTTTAATTTGTAATTTGGGAGCAAAAAAACTCAACAAAATACAATTTTATTAAAGTTAGGTATCAAATCAAAATGATCATATAAGCTGCAAGATGTGTTTATTTGATATTTATCATAATGTAATCTGAATCATAACCTCCACAGGTCATGCTTTAGGCTTTTTTTCTGACTGTCAGCCGGATTACAGCAATTTTAAGATGAACTCATTGTTATCAGTTTTTATAAAATGTAATGAACCAAAGTTTTGTTTTTAATCTTGTTTAACCTTCAGTTTTCGTCTTTGCCTTTTTTGTGCATCCCAGGGTGGATTTGTGTCTTTGCATTATGCTGTTGTATTGTTTGGTGCCAGAGAGGCAAATTGGCACTTAAACTACTTTCATTGGCGTCATTAATCCACATTAACAGATGTGAAGACGTTCTGTCACTGAGATACCCACAGTGGCACCTTGCATGGACACCATGTTGGCTCTTGGCACGATAATCAAAAGTATTCCTTTGGCTTTTCCAGTCCTATATCATGTGAAATGCTAACAAAGCTCAGTCACTAAGTTCGACAGAAAATAAATCTTCCCATGAATAAGACGTTATCAAAGCTGGGCAGCGTTGGATTGACAGATGGCCACAAACCCCAGCTCTACAACTGACTTTGAATGAACACAGTTTGTTTTGGCCTTGAAACAGCATGTCTTGTAACTCCCGGTCCGATCTTTTCTTCACTCAGTTTCTAACCCAAACACTCTCTCCATGACTTGACTTGATCTTCTTTTCCTCTCATTTCGCATTTTCGACTAAAAGCTCAATAATTCAACTGTGCATTACCAACTCAATTTTCATTACCACACAACTATTATTCCATAGGCTGCTTCTTGTTTACATGGAAAGTGTGAATCAGTGATTGGCATGTTTAAATTTAAGACAATTCTTATAGTTCTGAACTTACTCCGAGTGTGTGTATATGTGTTTGTGTGTGTGTGTGTGTGTGTGTGTGTGTGTGTGTGGTGGGGGCATTGTTAATGTGACATGCTGGTATTTGAGGTAATCAAGTTCTTTTTATTCCTCTATCGCTTTTGATAACAACCGGCTGAATGGTTCAGTTGTGAGGGGCTGAAGAGAAATTTGGAGGTACACTGAAACACCGTTCACCTTCAGTAATTTTGACTGAAAAGGCAACTTATCTGCTTCGGTCCCATGATTGCTTGTGTTGTTATAATAGGCAATCAGATAAACACATTTATACCCTGGAAGTGAAGTTGGCAAGCCACTGTGCAGCTGAATCAGTCCTGATATCAGCAAAATGGTCAAAGAACATTACATACCTGATTGTGTGCATCATTATTTTTGAGTTGGAGATGCTGTTTACCCCATCTCATTTTCTCTCTCCTCATCTCACCACTTTGTTCTGTCTGTATTCATTTTACTCTCTTTTCTTTTCTCTCATGCTTTTCTGTTTCCCCCCCATTTTTTGTCCTTTCTGTTTTGCCTCACTTCAGTTTACTGTGTTTTGATTTTCTGAGATGCTTTTCAAGTTCTTTGCGTGCTATTGGGATTGCAAAGCAGCAGACTAGCAGCATGGCTCAGTGGCATGGCAATGGCAGTGTCTGTCTCTTTCGTTCAGACTAAAATATGAAAGAATTATGAAAGGGTTTGCACTCTTTAATCTAGGCTTTTCAAAACAAAGTGTCAAGTGCATGTTGCCAAAATCTGCAATCACCTTTTGCACATGAAATGAATTGATTATTTTTGTATTTTATTAACCTCAAAGTGTAGCCTGACAATGTCAAACTGAACCTGAGATGTCCCTAAATGGCCACTAAGGATAAACACTTGATAAAAACGTGGCCCCTTCCATCCATCAGCCATCCCCCAATTTTGCTTTCTGGTGTGTAATGAGCAGTAAAACCCCACAAGGCTGATAGTGTGATTATAGACTTGTCTACATGTGGGCTGTGGGCCGTATTTGGTCAGGTTTGGTCTCTGCTTGGTGTCTCTGACTGTGAAGAGATACACTGCTCTCTCACTTTTTGTTCCTGTTGATAAAACAAATAATCACAGCTGGATTTGTCTTGGTGTTCTCGGTGGGCACTGGAAAGAGAAAATAAATTCATTATTTATCATTTTAAAACAGTGCTGATCTCAGTTTCAATAATAGAAAGTGCTATCAATCCTGGAGTTGCACAATATCAGTGCTTCAGTGTCTTATTTAACCTTTATCTGTCTTATTCCCTTTAATCTCCCCTCATTAGAGGTTTTGTCCTGAGAAAGAAGTGTCGCCTCCTGTTGGGGTTTATAATGACCCACGTTCAGCCCTGGAGCTGCTGAAGAGGACCACGGGAGTGAAGAAAAGCCCATTTGGCATCACCGCAGTGCGCTTCACTCGTAACCACAAAAAATGCTCCACACCAGGTCAGTATGTGTGTGAGGTTGAGTGTGTGCCAGACTATGCTGTGTGCAGTTTGGATGCTGTTCAGAGTGATATTCCCCTTTGATGTATGTAGTAATATTTTACAGATACATTGTTCGACTTCTGGCGAAGGATCATATTTTTTTTTCATGGATGTCTTATACATAAATATAGTTCTTAAAGGGGCAGATCACCCTCAAATTTTGAAATACATATTTTTCCTCTTACATGTATTACTATTTATCATTCTAGATTGTTTCGCTGCGAGTTGCAGAGTGTCAGAGTTACTACCTTCTCTCAAATATAATGGGACTTTATCACACTTTGCTTTAGGTGCTCAAAGCAACCGGAACAGATCTTGTTGTGAGCAGTTTCATGTAGGAACTTTTTTTTTCACCGAACATTCATGACAGTACAAGATATAATGATGTCCTCCTTGACTAATCTGTAATGTTAACTATCTCAGTAGAGCTCTGGTCCAAGAACAGATGTGCTTTTCTTTCTGTGCTTCTACGGTTGGTACAAGTAGTTCAGGGTCATTTTCTTAAGAGTTACCCTGTCAGACTTAGCACTTGAGTGTCACCTTATTGAGTCTGACGGCAGTATTTTTTGTGGTTTTAAAGTCTGAATTCCGTTCTCTTTAATTTCCAACAACCCATGTTCTTTTAAAGTTCAGATTTTAACTTGGCATAGCCATTATATTCAATCTAACAAGTCATAATTAAGAATAAGTAGTACTTTGCAGCTTGTATTAACATTTTGAAATGAACTGAAAGGGACTTGACTGCTGTATTTCTTGTACAGTGTGTCTTTGTGTGTGTGTGTGTGTGTGTGTGTGCTCGCATTGTGCTGAGAGTAAAGCATTATAATGTAGAGGTATGAGTCATTTCCAACGCCTGTGTATAAGCCTTTGAAATTACAGCACGCAAGCCGAAAATTGGTTTAAAATAATTTATTTTTATTTATACAGCCATTTATGTCAAAAACCCTTTAGACTTTTCTACCACACTAACATTTAGAGCTGCTTTTATGCTCTCTTCTAAAAATGTCTCTCAGTATGATTGAATCCGAGGGCATTCCATGATTTGTCTGGAAAGATTACATGTTAGAGCCGTGCTAAAGTGCAGGTCTGAAGAAGTCTGACACACATTGTGGAGCAGGCAAGACTGCACTTTATTCTTAAAATGTCATTTTTCTACCACATGGCTGTTAATTTTCTTACATTGTTATCAAATCAGACATTAAACAGAAGGTGTACTTTAATTTTCTTGCTTCTTTTTGGGGAACAAAAATCTGTTCTTTATAATATATGTAGAATTTTAGCAAGTATTTGTCCAATTAACACATCCAAAACCAGACTTCTTAACGCAAGTAGTTCTGCATATTGTATTGTTGTTGTCAAATTTATGAAAATGTTTCCTTCATCTGCTCGGGGCTCTAAACTCCTTCAGAGTGTTTTTCTTGCTGTAGTTAGAGTACACAGAGATTTCTCAGCCATGGTATTATAAAAATGAAGAATCATTCTTCTGTGTTTTTGAGCATTTTCTTCCCAAGCTGTTACCAAAGCGGCCGTTCACACATGCAGACATGCTAATGTGCTGTTGAGGAGACAACTATTAAAATAGCACATGAGTGTCTCCATATGAAGTCCACTGTGCGCAGGTGTACCGCAGGCGTCAGTTTCAGTGACAGCCAGAACTGAAGACACAAAGCCAAAGTTACACCTACGCTACTTGTGTCTAATGTCTGTGTCTTTGTAAATTCCTTTTGCAGTATTGTCAAGGTTTGGACGGGACTAAAGGTCCTGGACCAGTTCATCTACCAAAATACATACAATAATCCCACCTTTCTGTACTCTGTGCAGGTCCAGGGTCATATAATGTATTTGAGCATGGTCTGGCCAGGGAGAGTTTTAAAAAAGCTGTTTTAGAGAGAACCAGGAAGGGAGGCTTTGGCTCCACTGCCCAACGTAACTCCTTCTTCAACAACAAGGAGTCAATAGAAGCCCCGAGTCCTGGACTGTATGAGGTAGGAAGATCCATCAGTACAGTCGTTCATTCATTTTTCCGAAATTAATTAGGTTGAAATATCAAAACAAAACCAAGTGTGTGTGTATGTGAATGTTGTGTGTTTGTGTTTTAGACAGAAAAGAAGACAGAGGAGAACTACAAAAAGCAGCACACGGCGGTTTTCAAATCAGCCACAGAACGTCTGGCACTGCCGGCTAAAGTAAGTCTGTTTCCCCTCTGTCTCCCAGCATCCCCTGCAGTTGTCTTTGTCTCACTCTTTCTCATCCTCACACCAAGTTTCTGTTGTAAAGCTGCTAAAACCTACTTAACAGAGGAGTCTCAGATGAAGTAAAAAAGCATTACATGCCAACTTTTTACTTTCATAAATGGGCCATCGCAGCGGTAGCATCTGACCCACTATGCCAAGGGTCCTGTTTTCCAGCAGTTAATTTTCTTTGACTGCTTCCTTTCTTCTGTTCTTTTTCCTCCTAATGCTCATTGATGCTGAAGAAAACAGGTCACAATTTGTGATAGTTAGTTTCCTGTTCCTCTGCCATGTTCCTTTTCCTTCTGCGGCGGTCTTACTTGTTCCCCTCTATTGCCCATTTTCCTGACTTTATTCTTCTCAAACTGATGTTAATATGAACCTAATATAGTATATTTACAGATGTGACTATTTCATCTCCAAGTATAACTTAACTTTAACTACTAAGTTGTATTTCAATTAATTATTTTCTTTTATTATTAATCTTCAAACTTTTAAAACTAAACTAAACTAAAACAAAGAAGATCATGCATTTACTTCTGTTATTATATGAATTTAATATAGAATACTATAGTCTTGTTCTAGTGAAAATCTATATAAGTTTTTCTATAACAACTGGGTGTCGCTTTGTTCAATAATATTGAAATGGTTCTTATTCCATATTCTTCAAAGGTGATTGGATGCTCCGTTAGAGTTATGGAGGTTAACAACCAGAGTGAACAATGAAAACATGTACAGTACAAAATATCTACACTTGCTTCATGTGTGCTTTATGATTGGAAGAATTGTTTTAAATTTGTGTAAATATTACTTAAACCTGTGTCTTTAGATTACACTAGAATATGTATACAGTATTTGATGTCAATGTCCGTAGCAACAATTGTGCTATGGTTGAAAGCGTGGCAGTGTTGGTATTATTAAGCTGGATTTCTTTGCCCTGTATGACACAGGACGGTGTTTACCTGCATATAAATAATGTGCTAATGAAGAAAAACAGAGAAGCTGCTGCATGTGAGGGTTAGCGGTTCCTTACTGACTCTAGTATTTAAAAAATGTTCTTGGAGAAAATTATGTAAATGTTCTGCTAAAGTGTATACTACAGCATTTTAATGTTCAAGATACACAATTTGTATTTCTACATATCCTTCTGGGTACCAGCTGGTGTTTACTCTGATTAACTCCAAAGGTTAGAAGTGTTATCTAAATTCTGAGGCAAAGGTCTCCACAACTGATCTCAACACTGCAAACTATGCCGCGTTCTAGAAGGACAGAGTTAAAGGGTAATTCTGCAATTATCACAGAGGGCAAAAAAATTTAGTTGGACTGTTCCACCTCACCGGGTTTAGTTCGTCATTTTTTATGCAATCTCTTCTTCAGAAGTACATTTACACACACTCTAGAAACTACTGCAGGTAGTCACAATAGCTGATTAGAAACACTGTTACATGGAAAGGAAATCAAGGAAAAATCGAGCAGGGGATATCAGAGTTCCCCTTTCCTACCACTAGAGCTGCATCGATTATTTGACTATTCGATTAGTTGATTAACAGAAAAATTATGAGCAGCTATTTTAACAATTAGATGTATTAAAAGTATATTTTCATTCAAAAAGGGCACAAAATGCCTCTCAGTTATGGAGATTTTCTGCTTTCTCTGTTTTATATCATACAGTTGTAATAAACCAAATAGGTTTTGGTGTTGGACATTTAAAGACATAACCTTGGAAACTGAGAAACTGGGATCGACATTTTCACAGTTTTCTGATATATTATAGAACAAACTATTACTCGATTAATCTTGAAAATAATTGGCAGATCAGTTGATAATAAAGATAATTGTTAGTCGCAGCACTGCCTACCTCAATAATGGAAAACAACTGATTTACCTGATGTTTCATAGCAAAAGAGAGCAGTGCAGGAGTATTGAATGACCTTTAAATTGTTACAGATATGAGAAATACAGTTTTTTTTTTCACAGAAAGGTTTTAAATATTATCTCATTTTCACATTTGTGAAAATTATGTTTCACAAATTGGAAAACAGCAGTGCTAAGCTCTCACCTGGGCCCGGTAGTTATCAGTCCTCACCATCAGGACACAGAGCCCTGCTGGTTTTCATTCCTGCTATCTAATCAGGGAGTGATTTACACCTCGGACTCCAAGTGAATGCAATTAAGTACCTGGTAGGAAATAAAGCCAGCAGGACTCTGGGTACAGAGGAGCAGGATTGAGAATGACTGCCCCGGAGAATGAGGAGCAGAGCCTGAGAAATATACAGGCGATGCACGTAATAAATATCAACAAATACACCTGCAACAATAAGTGAGCGTACTAATGTTATACCAGTGATCTCCATTGAGGAATTCTGTTGCCTTTCACTGTAGTCAGGTCAGAGGTCAGCTTCGTCTCAGGGAAGGACAGTCACTTAATTCCTTATGCCACCCTGCTGTGCCCAGTATAGCAGAATAATAATGTCATAAAACTGTCTGGATAGTAAGGATGTCATATTTGCTTTCCTCATGAGTTTTACTGTACCAAAAAACTAAAAAAAGCACAGGGCAGAACACGACGTCTGCAATTTAAGTTTTTACTTAGAATTTAATATGGCAGTTTGGACAAACTTAGTCACCAACTTGTGTGTATTTATAAGTTTACATTATTGTTAATGTTGATGCATTCAGATAATCGCAGATCATTCACATTTCACATATGCACATCAGAGATGAACATAAGCAAGTGTGATGAGACTCATTAGAAAAAAGAAAGACCCATTAAGGATTCTGGTGCTGATCACCTCTGTAATAGTCTGTACCTCATATATCTCTCTGCGCAGTTTGCCATTTTTCACGACAATGGCTCTGTGTAGTTTTCTGTCAGGCTGCAGTATATTGTGCTGATGGATGATCTGGCTCACCCTGAATTCTTGGAGTGCTAGACAGTGAAAAACTTGACAGCCATACTGCACTTCTTCCACATAATGTCTGAGTTTCACATTGTCCCGTATAGATTTGGATGTCGAAGGTCTGCAAGTTCAAATGATCAGTGGTCCTTCCATTCAATGCCGGACACACAGGGTGATTAAATATTTAACAATAGCTTTAACATGGTTCAATTCCCAGTAGCACCACCTCCAGCATGGTTTTGTTTTCACACAAACATAATTGGCTGCAATCGCAGGTGGAGAGCTGGCGAGGTCAAGGTGAAAAGAGGCGGCTGGCGGCACCATGTGACACAAAGAGAGCACATGTCTGTCTGCAGCAGTCCTTGGACAAACAGCAGGTTTAGCTGTCACAAGGACTGTAGTGGACAGATTTTGGATATCCTAAATTAGGACAAAAAAAATGCAAAAACAACAACAACAAAAACCCAAAAGAATAGCTTATTTAACTTTTCTTTTTTTAATTTGCACAATACGACCTTCATATTTCCCTCTGAGTCTTACTCTTTTTTTCTCTCTGGGTAGCACCTCTGAGTGCTTTGTGGAGAAGATCTGAGGCCACTTGTAATGGCACCACACAGAGCCCCCTTTATGGCCAGTTAATGAAAAATCACCCGGGGACGTCTTAGCTGTAACAGTTAGCCACATGCCGAGCGGCAGCCTAAGCTGTATCCCTGGTAACGCCCCCCCACTGGGACAGATATTAAAAGTGTCTAATTAGGAAACGATCACGATCATGAGAAGGGAGTAAGACAAGAAAGAAAGAAGAAGAAAGGCTGAAAGTACATCTTCGTTATCTGTTTCATGTTTGGGAGTTTGTGTCGTCTGTACTTTGACTTAAAAGCTTCATCACGCGGTAGAGGTCGTCATTCTGTTCGAGAAATTATTCACACTGCATGGCTTTTGAAATTGGAATTATAAAAGACGTTTCGTGTCAGTTGGAATGATAGAAGCTCTCTTGTGGTGTGCATTAAACACAACAGGGAGACCTCTTATCTGACTTCCAGAAGATATTTATTATGTTTTTCCTCTGTCTTTGCTATTAGCTGCTTTGCCTTTTATTATCCAGATCTTTTGTTTCACAGTGTTTGTTTTGATTTCAGGCACAGTCCAGTTTTTTTCAGTTGCAGTTTATGATAATTTATTCTATACACAAATCTGTCTATTCCCAGATCCACTCTATACTGACAAGATTGCCAAACAGTGGTTAAACACATATTGAATAACGGGCATGGCATGATTTATTTAAGCTGATTTTTCTTATCTCGTGGTGTGCCCTCACTCAAGGATGCTTACATTTTTGACAGTCTGAATCAAACACACCTCAACTAGTTCAAATATTTGAAGCTATGTCGGATCTGTACTTTAGCTGCAGGTCTGGATCTGATAGCAGTTGATTACCTGTCTGTGAAGAAGAAAGCAGCAGACATGTTGTTGAGAAATGACAGATCTGCAGGAGGAGATGATTATGAGTGGAGCATATCTTAAATGAGAGTTTGCTTTTCTCAAATGTCTAATCCAGAGCTCTTCTCCAATATTATTTTTATCCTGAGCCTTATGTTACTCTCTCTTGTTCTCTTCTCTCCTCCTTCTCTTTCTCTTCTCCTCTCATTTCATCCCTCTTTTTTCTTCCTCCTCCTACCCAGCTGTACACATTCCCTCCCCTCCATCTCCTGCCTTCATTTCCTTCCTCCTGGCTCACCCTTCCTGATAATGACCTTTCTGTTGCTGAGGTCGTGGGATACCCTCAGGCTGTGCTGGGAGAGAATAAGTGTGGAATTTCATTTGGACCTATGTTTTACCCCCAGGCAGTGGAATTCCTCTCCTATAGATGAGTGAAATATATCCCTGTCCCTTCAAGCAATAGGAGGGAGGTTTGACATAGCGTTTTGTCTGTCTGTCAGTCAGGTTTTTACTAATACATGTCATGCCTCTGTCGATTTTGTTCTGGTTCCAATGATGTTGAGATTAATAGAGGTCTTGATGGATGGTTATTGTTATACTCAGTGAGAGTGAGGGATTGACAGTGGCAAGGGCACTGGTTCAATAATGAGGTGTTAGCAGTAGCTTTAATGAGAAGTGCACTTTCACTTATAAGTGCACTTTCACTGAGTTGTAGGCAGAGGGTTAAATTTACACTGTAATCCATCAACTGTCAGTTAACCTTGGACCATTTGAAATGCAAGATTAGTTAAACCTGTTAAGAAATAATACATAATGTGAGTACAGAATACTTATAAATTGACTTGACATCTCAGACTCACCATGTAAGACCGCTGTAATAGTCACATGTTTCTCTAACAATTCACCTCAATGCTCTGCCATATAATCTAGATCTCTACAGAATTACTTTGAGACTGTTAGACATTGCCACTGTTGTGTCCAACATAACCGTGATGGAAGCTGTGCTGTTGGTTTGCTGTTGCAGCTCGCTGTGTGAGTTTTATGAATTTTACTTGTATCTACATACATTTGGTCTATGGACCGTTCGAAAATAGTGAAATTATCCATCCCAGTTTATCAAAGTCCAAGCTGATGTCCTTAAAGGCATCGTTTTGTCAGCCCCAAGATATTCAGTTTAATATAATATTGTTCAGTTTAAACAGAAAAATGCAAGACATTTCTATATTTGAGAGGCTGAAAGCAGCATTTTCTGCCCTTTTTGATAAAGAATTACTTTAACGATTAATTGATTATCAAAATAGTTGGTGATTAATATTCTGTCGACGGACTTTATGATTAGTTGACTAATTGTTGCAGCTCTTGACGCAAGGATGCACAGTGTCACGTTTGAAGTTGTTTGGATGGGTGGTTCTTCAGAAAGGCATCTTTTGAACACGCACTGCACTAGACACACACTACACATGAATTTTTTTTTATATCTCATATAACCATTAATAATCCATTTTCAGTTTTATTCAGATTCAAAACCAAAATATTTTACAATATTGTTTGAGCAGGTCTGCTGGCTCTGCCCAAGTCATTTTAAACTGATGTAACCAAGCAACAATGTCGCTGCCAGTCAAACAAATTTCCGTTTATCTGCACTAATATCTGTCACGCTGACAAAGAACAACAATTCTCCTTCCTCAGTATATAACTGGCTTGATGGAATCAGACAAATATTAATACATGGCTTTTATTACATATACCACTGACAGTGATTGCAGCATTCAGAATATGCCAATGGTGTAAAAATAATTATTAAATAAATAGATAAAAAAGAAACTTCACACATCCTTCACTTGGCAGCTCTGTTGCCTTGGGAGGAAATAAAGTGACTTTAAATGCCATGGCAACCAATATAAATGATTTGTCAATCATACTACTTCTACTCATTGTACATTTACTGATACTTCGCAATTTGTACAATTGTTACCAAGATTGACAGGTAACAAAGTGCCAGAATTACAGTCATTTGGTGGTGAAAATAGTTAAGTGTGAAGGCTGTAAGGTACGAGGTAGCTCTATAAGGGAGTCCAGCTACTGCTAATGTGCAGCTCTTCAAAAATATAACTTCAGCAGAAGCTATAAGGACACTGGACTGCCGTGTTTCCCTCCTACCTTTTTCCGGTGCCAGTTGCCTTCCTGAAAGTCATATACAACATACAATCATATTCAGTTGCTCTATTGTATTTCTGGTCCAGCGACACAGACAGACATCATTCACAAGACCTGACGCAGGCATGGAAAACCTCATTAATGTCAATTACAATTGGAAAAACACCACATTGCTCTGAGAAAATGATACCGCACACAAAAGGTTTGAGACAGAGGGGAGAGATGAAACTGAATGGAAGAAGCAGTGGGAGGGAATGAAGGAAAGACAAAGAGGATGAGAGAGAGAGCCTCTGTGTATAATGTGTAATTATCTATCCTATTAGCTCTGGTTGAGATAATTAGAGTGTTTGCTAAACATACATTTATCAAACTGAAGCACAGCATCACCCCCCTGCTCTGCAGAATGAACCAAACGGAAAAAATCCACAAGGTGGAATTATACTGAGAAGGAAAGTTGGAAGAGATTGACAGAGGGATGAAGGAGGGGACGGAGAGAGAGAAAGAGAGGAAGTAAGATGGAAAGGCAGAAGCCACAAGAAGAAGTGAGGTATTGCTGTCTGTGGCTCTAGAATGATAAAGATGATAAATAAATAGATGAGAGCCACGTGAGTCCGAAAAAAGGGGCGTGCCCGCTGCATGGAAGGATTTTGCCATGGGCAAGATATTCTTTAAGTTAAGTATCTGGAATAGGAAAATATGCAGCAGCCCTGGGTTTGTCACTTATTGACTTTTTGTCTCTGTGTTTCATTGCATTTTTATGATATATCCACAGACAGCTAATGGCATGTCATGGTGCAGCCTCTATTTATGGGAGACAAGGGAGTCGGGTGATGAAAGAAAGGAACAAAAACAGGAAAATGGAGTTATAGATTTGATATGGATTTTACTGTCAGCTGTCAGCGTAATGATGATGATGTGAGTCCCTGTGAGAATTCAAGTACGGCCACATACATAGTCACTTTTTCATAATGTGCCTATAAACACAAAGATACACATATTCATACAACCACACTGTATACTTTTATGCATGTGATTCTGAATGCACGCACATATGTTGTTATACCACATACACAGGAGACACACACATGCACAATTAAGTGACCGAATAAGAAGAAGCGCTTATTGACACTTCCACCCCGAGGCTTTGACAGTGGCACTGCCATCATGCTCTGCTCAATATTCTCCTGAACAATTCATAAACGTGATGGATAGAAAGATTTGAAGAACGGAGTGGGGGAGCGGAGCAGTGCCGTTGTCATACCCAGTAGCTTTATTGACTAGTCTTTGTGACAAGAAAATTTGACTCCCTTTTTCATTCTTTTTGTTTCACCTTCAGCACTCTCATTTATTTGCTCTCAGCTATAAACAGAATAAAAAAAAGGAAGTGACAAGCAATTTTGTGCATGAATCAGTCAGCGTGCCATTGTGCAGACGTGACTGTGTGCCTCGCTATCAGTAGATTTACCCATCTACCTGTCCCAGCTATACCTGTCTACCTCGCTACAGTATGTTTGATTTAGATACCTGAAGCAACACTGCTCCTTATCCACTAACTGGACATTCAGAGTGAAAAGATCTGGATTATAAAAGGAAAAGCACTGTGTTAAAGCTACAATTTGGAAGGCTTCTGTGTTTATTTACCCCACACAGCCAATGAGCCAACAGTAAGCTGTAACAACCCCAGTTCTCTTTGTTATTTCCCTCCAGTCTCTCCTTTCTTGTCAGTTGTCTCTGTATGTTTATGAAGTAGATTCATTAGGCCCCGGGCTAATTCGCGTCTAATTGCATCTTTCCATCGACTCAGAATAAACCCTCTACCGATACCGCAGCCTCTAAAATTCCCTTCACGTTCTGAACACACCGGTAGTCTTCAGCAACTGAAGGAGCAGCGAGGTCACTGAGGACTCCACGTTGCATCATTGAGCTAAAGTTACAATTAGTAACTATCTCTCTGTAGTTTATAAGTTTAGGGGACAGAACCCATTAAATCAATGCCCTCATGTGACACAGACACCATCAAAATCATCATGAGCCTCCCTGCACAACTTGTGAAGCAGAGGGTGGTGGGTATAAAACAACATGCTTTTGATGTTAAACACTTGAGCCAACAAGTGCTTGCTGACTTGTGGCAGGTCTCAGTAGTGCCCTGCATCTCAAAGCTCTGTCATCCCAGGTTTTTCACTCCGCGTGTGCTGTTTTAGACTTCCTCTAAAAATCCACTGGATAAAAACTGATGAAGAGAAGCCTTGCAACACAATGCAACACACAAAATAGATTATATTTAAATAATTTAATCACAACTTTGTTCTGTGTAGTCTGCACTGTATGTCTGCATTTCCCTTTAAAGTTAACAGAAGTGTCTGAAGTAAAAGCTGCATGTCCAGAGCTTTAGCCTGGTATACGCCTGCCTTTTACTTGTAGACATATTATTTACTGACTATTTTAGGCCATTGTCTGGCTTCTTAAGTGCCCCTGTCTGGGCTTTTATTCTCTTTTCCTGCTTTACTTTCAGAGAAGTAGATGTTAGATTGCTGTCCATTAAAAGATGTGTGTGTCTTTGACTGTTTGAAAAAAAACCCCTCTAACTCAAACAGTTTGCTGGATCTAAGTGCAGTTTGATTTTCAGATCATATAATGGCCAGATCAGTTTACAGAGAAAGAGAAAAAGACTGTGATAGATGATGATCGACAGAGAGATAAAAGGACAGGACTAAAGGTTTGAAGGTCTGCCAGTGACTAGAGGCTGCATTGACACCTCATAATATTAAAGAAATTCACATATGACACATAACAAACATGATTTTTTCTACTCCATGGGTCATTTGAAATCAAAGTAGATTATCCCACTAGGAGCATGAATATTCTCAACGAATTATACACTCATTTGGAGGCTGTCCTTGCAAGAACAGAGACAGCTCAGTTGTTTCAGTAATTGCCTTAGAACATAATTTGTCTATGAATGAATGTGCTCAGTTAATTTCATGGCAGTCGTCTCATGAGACTTTTATATTTGTTGTTTACAAAAGCCAAAAAAGGTCAGGGAGTCACTAAATAATGTCAAAGGAGACGCTAATGTGAACATGTTTCTTGTGGTGTTACGGTTCTGAAAATCGAGGGAGAAAGCCACAATATTTCCACAATCTTGAGTCATGGTTCTGTCTTCCATGTTATGGGTTTAAGTGGAGTTTACATGCACCATCTTTGTAGTTGTTTACATCCCACCATCACACAGCGATTACACATTCTGGGAGCTGGAAGGAAGTCATAAAGGCTGATTAGATGACAGAAAAAACACTTTGATATTTCAGATTTCCGATCTTCCCTATAATGTTATTCTGAACTGTCAGTATAAGTAAACCTAATACAGGTTTGAGTATTAATCTTTTACAAGATTTTTAATTTCTTCACTTGCTAAACTGACTGACCTATGACCTCACATGTCCTCTAATTGAGTTGTGGTAAGTTTAATTTCCTGCCTTTAGTTGAACGGATACATATTAAGTGATTCATAACTAATGAAAATACAGTCTTATCATCTTTTAATAACACAGTACATTCAACTCTGTCCTGATTTACAATGACACCATGGGGAGAGAGGGAAGGGCGGTAAAGTAAAAGATAAGTGAAAGTGGATAACCACGCAGACAGTAAAAGGAAAGCTTCAGTGACTGGAATAGATGTGGAAAATGCAGATGCATGCATGAGCAACAGAGGGAAAGACGGAGAAAGGAGAGAGCCGAACAAGTGAGTCTTAAAATGTGTGATAGGGCACAGATGGAGAACTTGTCTGTGTAGCACTTTCAGATTTTATGATGTGTGGATGCTCTCTAAGTTATTGCTTGGAGGAAAAGATCACATACGCTCGGTGAAATTCTTTTTCTCTCTTTCCCTGTCTTCCCTTCTTGCTGTGAAGTCCTGGTTATTGTTACCTCCCTGCTGTCTTGCTGTTATAAAACAAGTGAACTGAAAAACAGCCCTTCCTCAAAAACAGCCCGACTCAAAATAAAAGACATTTTACAAGTGAAGGTGGATAAACGCTACATGATTTCTCTTCACATTTGCACAACTCCAGAGCAAGTCTTTGTGGATTTCACACCTACTGTATGCAATGTAAGCAATGCAGGATTCAAATATTGTGTTTAATGAGGAAGAAAATGCACTCAACACATTTTTAGTAGACCCCAAGGACACACACAATACATCAATATGGCCAGAAACGCTGAATGTAAACATAGCCTTTACTTGTTTACACAAATACTCACAAGGCACCTTTAAGTTTAGGCAATAAAAATACTTTCATAAGACCATGGTCACAGTGAAGCTGACTGGTGGTGGGAGAGGGGATGAAACAACAGGCTGGCTGAACAACAACTATACATTTTTTGCATAAAATTTCTTTGTGAAACTATTGTCAAAGAAAAAACCTTCCTGTTTAATTGTTTGAACAAGCATGGACTGATGTTCTGTTTTTGGTGAGGAAAGTCTTGCAAAAGTACCACATAGAAAAGAAGATCCACATCTGGGTCAGTGCAAACTGAGTTTATTGTTTTAAGTAAGCTAAACTGATTTGTACGATTTTTTCACTCTGGCTTAAAAAACCTTGGTGCATAAACAAAGGAGATAATGTCTTCTTTCATGTGGTGTCTGTTTCTTTCTCATGTTCAAGGAAACAGATAAAAGACTATAAATACAGTCAGGTAGCAGTTTTTATACAGTAGCTGATATACAATCACACAGTTTTGATCAACAAAGCCTTTCAGATGCACCCTTTCTGTCTAGTGTTAGAAGCAGCCACGTGCTCCGTCTTTTAAATTTCATTTGTATCGACCTGCTTTTGAAAAATCTTCTGTAGCATGTGAGAGATTGGATCCCATTTGAATTTATTTATCTGAGAATAATGGAATCGTCAGCGGATGCCTGCAGACCTGTGACACTGCCCAGAATAGAGATCAGTATTTAAACAAATTAAAAACTTATTTTCCCCTTTTAGATTGGATTAGAGGAAGTGAAATGTGACCAGGCCTGCTCCTTTAATTTGATACTCTATGTTTATCATCAGGCTTGAGTTTTACTTCTGCTGCCAATTTCATCACTTTCATTTCTATTATTTTTTCTTTTACCTTGCCAGTGTTTCTCTTTCTCCGTTCATCCTATTATACTTCTTTTTTGTTGTCTCTATATTTCTTGCCTTTTTCTTGTAATCTTGCTCCATAGCTTTATTTAGTTTCTGTGTGTAAGTTAATTAACCCCTCTCTGTCTCCCGCTTGCTTTCTCTTCACCCTCTCCTCGTGTTGTCTCTGCTGTTTGCATGTGCATGCCTACATGTACATTATTCTGTCCAACATACGGGCTCCAGCTGTGGCCAGCAGCTGTGTTAATAGTGCCTTGAGTGTGTGTATGTGTGCACCCTTATGCAGGTGTGGGCACGTACCCATTTTATGCAGCAGCTGTGTGGTTTGTGTGTTTGGTTACGGACAGCTGTTTGGTAGCAGGTGATAATTTTAGGAGCCAAGCAGGGGGACGATGGGGAGAGCTATGACCAATAAGATGTAAGGCGGCCTGGGCTGGGCGTTGACACAACCAGGCCTTCTGGACCTCAGCTGGATGGCTGGCGGTTTAGGAGAGACCCAGCTGTGGGTGTCAGTGTTTATACACAACTCTAAACCTGCCAGACTCCACAGACAGCTTACCGATTACTACTGTGTATAAATCACTCACGGGAAGACAGTTACAGTAAGTCGAGGCTTAAAAGGGTCTGGGTTTAAATCATAGGTTGTATATAAAGATGGATGGCGCTTCTCCATTTCCTCCCTATGTACAAAAGCGAAGCCCGAATATCCCGGATACTGCCCCTGAAGTTGGAGTTTGTGCATTAGTGATCGGCTTGCAGGGCTGTGTTAACGAGTTCCCGCCCATACATCTGCCCGATCATTTGCAAGTCAATCACAGCTGTCAATCATGATGTTACACCCCCTTATTATAGCATCAAACAAATAATTATAACTATAATTATAACAAATGACTAAAATCAGAAAAATGAACACTTGATAACATATCGCCATGATAACAATTACCTAAAATAACAGAAACCCTCTTTGGCAAATGTGCATTTGATATGAACTTTGATTATTAATTTAGGGTGATGCCACTGAGGGGGCGGAGTTTAATGACCTATACAGCAGCCAACACGTTTAGCTTCACTTTTGGGGAGCTGTCATGTTGTCTCTCTTTGTATTACCCATTGTTTACATTTACTGTGGTTCTAAACTGGAATGCAATTCTTTTGCTCAAAATTAGATCAGGGCTTCAGGCCTTCATAAGAAACGACTCATGCTGAAATGATAGATATGTTAGATTGAAGCAGACAAATACAAAAATTGTAAGATGAAAAGAGGTAACTAAAAAACATGAGACTGCAAAGATGCAGTTGCTGTGATAGACATAAAGGAGAAAGAAGTTTTTAAAGCATTGGAAGAAGAGTGAGGTGAGAAAAGAGAAAGCAGTGGAGCAGAAGGCATCAAAAGATGATAGACATAGAGAGAAAATAGGGAGCAAGAAAGACAAAAGAGAAGACAAGGTGATAATAAGCATAAGGCAAGGGTAATATAAAATGAAGGAGAACGCAAGATATACATGACTACAAAACACAGCGGAAAACTGTAGCTGTCAGCAAATTGTTGGAATAACTGCGGCCTATAAAGTGCGAATAGGAAGCAAATGGGACCCATATGGTTTCCCTCTGTCATTCCATCTGTATTGAAGACCTGTCTAAAACCTCATTAAGGCCTTATGACACCTCCACTACTAAAATCAGACAGATGGTTATCAAGCTCTATGATGAGACACCAGCTGTGCTTATGACACAGAATGACATAGATAGTTTATTCTGGGAGGAAAACAAGCAAACAAATGCTGTATTCACTTTTCATTTATATACCCGCAATCTATTTTGTTACATAAGATGAAGAAACACACAAACATAAAAAATGTTTAATTAAAAAATATAGTCCCGCATAGCAGATTTTTCAGTGACATGCTCGCAATTTGTTTTGTAACCATTGCCGAACCCAGTAGTTTATTTCAAAGAACAAAAAAAGGAAAAATAATTACAGTGATACAATACAGTGGTATTGATAGATAGAGCTGAGTATTGTTTCAAAAATGATTATACCACTACCAATACCAGCTGTGGTAGTGGGCCAATCCCATGTCACATTAAAGAGTCTTGTGGTGGACTAAACAGTCTTTTTTTAAATGTATTTATCTGGTTTAAAAAAAAAGGATCTAATGCAGTTATTATTAACATGGAGAAGTTTCAATACTACTTGATACTGGGTTGTTTATACGTGAAGGTTTTGACAGAGCATAAGGTGCTCTTCTATTTTCCCAATTTTGTCTTCACCATTTACCATATTTTGACATGTAACTAGTGTCTTTCATTTTTGTTTAGGGTATTTTTTCAAAAGAGGAAACAGCATTTACAGGACCCAAAATTAGGCTAAAATTATGACCTGAAAACCAGAGAATACTAATAGATATCCCAGCATGTGCATATTTAGTTTCAAGCTGTAACCACGAGTTTTGGAGTCTGTTCATTTGGCAGTATTAGTGCACACTCATGTGATACTGAAGTTAATAGGCAAAGCCTAAGTAACCATTATTATTTATTAGACTCTAAATGGGCGTATCCAATGTTCATTATCTGCATAGTATGACAGCAAAATGGAGGGCAAGTACTAAGTAGTTCCCAACAAGAATTATAATTTAGCGGTAGAAGAAGTAGTAGTACTCATAACTGAATAGTGTCAAATATTTCCCAACACAAAACAAATTACAAAATATCTTTTTAACCAGAGAAGGTAAAGTAAATGATGAAAATGATGGAATTAAATATAAAAATAAATCTGAGCCATCACTGTTCTTTAATGGATATGAGCATGTTGTGGGTGTCATGCGAACAGTACATAGTGTCAAAAAATACATACGCCTAAACATGCACAAACATACCAACACGCAATGCACTGGCACACACACACAGTCGGAATATATTATCTATAGTACACTGATCTGAAATATGGAAATGCAGTCTGAGAATAGCATTGTGCTCTGCGGTTTTAAGAGTAATGAGGGGATGAAGAATGAGACGTGGTGGTCCTACACACTCTCACACTCTCACACACAGACACACAGACACATACACACACCTCGTGTGTTAGGCCTGGTCATTAGTCAAGGCTGTCACTGTACATACTAAGCCAAGTCATTAGTATGGCGGTTGTCAGGTACTTGAGTGGCCATTAGTGTCAGAGAAGTTGGTGAGGAAGAATTTCTATAAGATGATAACAAGTAACATCTGACTCTGTGTTTGCATTTAGTTTTCTTTTAACTTTCTGAGATGGGCTATTTAACTGAGAATATGCTTTGCATTTTGTGTCGCATATAAAGAGCATTACAGTGGAATACGTTGTTGATCCATGTAGAAATGTGCTCTTCCTTGATTGTACAGGTAAGACCAAAGGCTTATGCACATAAATTATCTTGAAACATATGCCAAAAGGGCTCATTATTTTGGATTAAAATTAATCTGTAAATGTACTCGTGTTCATTTGAATAATATAAAAAGCAGAATGTTAGATAAGATATAAATAATACAAATATCAGGCTGAAAAGCTGATCTAAAAACATTTTTATTATTTACATTCCTAATGGATTGTAAAATGTCCAACTGATAACAACCTCTGAAAATACTTCCTTTAAACAATGAAAAGTACATTAATTATCGAAAGAATTTGCCAGTAATGCGGAGACTGCTCTATATATTAACGATGGAACTTTGTTTAAACAAACACTTAAGCAATTAACAAAACTCTTGCTGCAGAGTCCTTATGCTTGGCCAAGGTAACGGCTCTGAGCTGCATACACTTTTCATGAATAAACTCTTGAAGGAGATATTTGACTTTGGTTTGTTTACTGCTCAGCGAACCCGTTAGATTGACATTGTTTTAGAAAAGTCCTTCAACAATGTCACATCCAACCCACAGAAACTGAACCTGAGAAGCACATCTATTCATCCAGTTATGCTTTGTAAACTTTCGAGGAGAAGAATATGATCAGTGTTGTTATTTTGTTTGGATAGGTGGCATGTTAGAGATCAAGCATATCAATTCTGTGACTACAGTCCTGTGTTTAGCCATATCTAGGATTTATAAAAATCTGTCATGTCCCTGTTTCTAAGTGATTCAACATGTGATTTACATTTTAAGCAGAATTATAAGTTTGGGCCAGTGTAAACGTTTTCAGGCCAGTTTGATATTAAGCCAAACACTGGACTGGACCGGTATTCTGGATTTGACCACCAGGTGTAGCCCTTGATTCAGCAGCTGCTCAGGCTAGGAACATAATGAGACTGAGAGAGCCCATAAATGAGAGTGTTGCGACTCCAGTCCACTTGCATAATTGGACAGGACATTTAAAAATATATATAAAATAAAAAATGTATAAATAGTATACTGTACCGCCAGCATAGCTGCTTCATCAGTCACCATTTTTAAAACTCCAGGCAGACCATTGTGCACAAAGGCCTATCTACTGCTCCTAGTGCATTATGGGTGCACAAGGTGAGTGGAGGATACTCATTGGAAAATTCCCTGAAAGAAGGACTCTTATCTGTGCTGTGTAGATTCTAAGGATACTTGACATCGAAACAGTCCCTTAGCAGATGTTGATGACTTAGTATTCTTCTCAGACAGATGTTTAGTTTATCTTGAGACTCTGCAATGCCTTGTGTTGTCACCCCAAAAAACACATGAACTTTTTAGTAAACAAAGTTTGTGTGCATCATTCCCTCTCCTTTATTGAAATTTGATCTCCTTCATGTTACAGATCTCAGGTTGTTGGGCACAGCCTCTTAGTCACCAGTGATCTGTTAGTCAATTTGTAAAATGTTAATCATGTTGTGATATTGCTTTTACTAATGCAATACATGTTGGTTTTAACAGCATGACACTATTGGCATTAGTTGCTGAAGTAGGCTACTCTTTAATTTTACAGAATGTGTCATGATGACAAATGCTGGTTCAGCAGTGTGCTATCTAAGGCAACACATTTAGAACAAATTGCTCAGAGTTCATGGGTGAACTTCTGCTTCATGGTCTGCTGCATTGTACACTTTTACTTAATTTAGTATTTGCCTGTTAGTTTATTTAGTATTTATCTGGACTTCATAACTTAATGATTTCCTCTCACAGTATGCTTGTTTAGTAGTTCTTTTATTAAAAATTTTGATTAACTAGAACTACAACTTGTTCTTGAACTACACTAGTTCAAAAGTTCATAACAATTTGCCTTCGTCAAAAACAGTTGTGTTTGGTTAAATTTTTCTCTTGCTTTGCTGTTGTTAAGAAATACTGTCAGTTCTGACAATCTGTCTTGGTGGTAGCATCACATCAATATTCAATTTCAGTTATTCTGCGTCACAGCCTGCCTGCCTGCCACAAATGTGTATCTGGCATCTACAGTATACTATATGCACTCTGAGATATTTTTCAGACAGTCAAGGGCAATGTGACGGAATCGTTAAAAAAAGGTGTGTTTGTGTGTGTCAGTGTGTATGTAGCAAGATAAGCATTGAGCTGTCTAAATGTCGAGGGTGTGTAATTAAAGTCAACCTGAGTGCTGTCAATATGTGATGACTGCTACTGGGAACAGTGGTTTGCCCCATGTTCAAGTATAATTACAGACGATAGGGTCCCTCGACAGGTGTGTGTGTGCACATTATGTGGCAGAGGTTGTAGGATGATTGCTCTGCACTGTTAGATAGATCTGTGACAGATGTGTGCCTACAGGTGCCTGTGTGTTTCTGTGTGTGTGTGTATCAAATCCACCATGAGACTTACTCCAAATCAAACCACCATAAACAGAAACAACACAAATTTTCATCACCATAACTCAATTCATCTTATTTCCCAGCAATTCCACAATTACTTTCAACATGACACAGAAACTGTTTGTGTCTGTATGTGTGTGCCTGTAAATTGTGTGTGTGAGGTTGTATTGTCGTGCACATGCTGTGCCTGCCTCCTTTTTCCTCCCACTGTGCCTATAATGAAAAGCTAAATGGCCTGGGTTAGCAATGATTAAAGATGGACGGCTACCTAGGAGGAGACGGAGAAAACAGCGGTTGGGAAATGACAGTTTGAGGTAAATGACAGCTCTGCTATGTTTAGGATAAATGGATCGTGCAGCTATATTCAGCCTTCGCCATCAATTATTCAAAGACCCACCGACAAGACAAATCCCCAGTAACTGAGATTCCTCTGCAGCGGTGGTAAAGCAAGTTTCTAACCAGGTGACATGATTCACCAACTTCCCTTTTCAGAACCCAATTTCTACAATCCCTCTCAGGTGCACATCCTCAAGAGTGCCTGCATGAATTGGCTCTTAATTATTAGCAATTCATTAACGACTAAAAGTGTTCAGTCATTATTATGGAGGCTATTTATCTGAAATTTCCAGTGATAAGTTCTATCATTGTGCCTCCCTTGGTGGCATAATGACAGCTGTGATACAACCACTCATTTGTGCATGGAAGAGATATCAGTGTCTGTGTGTGTTTGTGTGCATTTGCATGTAGATGATGTGACATGTACAGCATGTCCTTGTGTCTGCATACTGATATTCATGCATGAATGTGTGTACGTGGGTGATATTGTAGCAAGTCTGGCAGTGTGTTCTGATAACAGATGGGTGAATGGGTCATTTGTTATTTATAATGAGTGTGTGTCCGTTATACTGTTGTTGTCACTTGTGTAATCTAATAAGGGTTGTGTGTGCCACTGTGTGTTATATTGTCAGACATTTCCCACAGTGTCAGGTGGCACTCTGACTCAACCTTTTGTTTCCTCCATCATCATTTTACTGTTTTTTTTCTCAAGTGTATAGAAATGATATGCAAATGATGTTGTTAGTGTTTTTTGCTGAGTAATTTTGGTGCCTGTATCACAAAGAGTTTGGATGACTTTTTCTTTCGTGATAAAATGTTCATTTGTCTTATAATACTTTGGTTTGTCCCCAAGAGCCTGTATCCAGAGTTATTCATTATTAAAAGATATTTCCACTGTTTTCTGGTGCATTTTGTGTTTAGGGATTATTAGCAGATATTAGCACCCACCCACAGATTTTTTTCCGATAGACTAAGAGACGTCTGTAAATCAGTATAGAACTTTTTTTTGAGGTACATTAACTTCCTAGTACTGGCACTTTAATAGCATGATTTAAATCCTCTCCTCTCCTCTCCTCTCCTCTCCTCTCCTCTCCTCTCAGGATTCCCCCGCACCCAACAGTTACGATGTGAGTCAGATATTTGAGAAGGCTAATGGCCGCTCTTACTTAGAACCTCAAAACGAAGGAGCTAAGAAACGACAGAGCTGCTTCCTCTCTGCTGCACCGCGGGATAATTTCTTCCTGCAATGTGACCCCGCTGTACCAGGTAACACACACACACTCAAACACATTCTGAACAGCATCAAATAAAGTGAAATAGATCTATCAATCAATCAATCTTTTTGAAAATGATATGGCTCCACCCTTTCACCATCATGCAGTCCAATTAGCTCCATTACTGTGGGCTTCTAACCTAATATTTACCTCAATTACACTCCCATTGAAAAATGTTGTTTCAAAATTGATAGATTCATGACTTACTTGGATAATTTATGACTAGCCCCATTTCACCAAGGGACTCAACCCATGAGGCACCCCAAACCGTTTAACCAAAATCCAATTTGCATATAAATAGATTTGGACTGTTTGCAGTAGTGTTTCTTCTTC
>CAFUXE010000306.1:197302-224682 GCA_903364295.1 Serranus cabrilla | reverse complement strand
AACACAACCACATGTATTTTTTTGTATTTTTGCCCATATATATGCCCCTAAATCAGACGCACTGCTCCTTTAAGTGCTGCCTGAACATTCACTGTGCTCCATTCTACCTCATTATGTTTCAGTACAGAGAACAGTTCACTTGAAGTTCACCTCCACTTATGAAGTTTACCTATTTGTAGTTCCCTCTTCAGAATCTAGAGCCTGTCTCTCTAATCTATTTTTCCTTCTTTTCTATGTAAATTGCATCATAAATTAGCATGGCAAACTGTTTCTCGATGGATGTCCATTTTGGTACAGGAACAGGTGAGACTTTGTGTTAATGCGGGGTTTGATTGTGACGCATGAACAAAGCAGTCGATGCTAGAGCCCCTTCATAGCTCAGCCTGACCCCCATCCTCTATTCCAGTTCATCAGGCTTCAGCACAGAGCCACAGCTCACCTGAAATTCACCTCACTCTTATGAAGTTCATTCCTCTACAGCTCGCTCTTCTGCTGAGCTTAAAGTCCTCGTTGCCTGCATCTCTCCATCCACCATCTCATCTGAAGCATGCATATGTTCTGCTTTTCTATCTTTTCTGTGCATAGAATCAAGACTACAAATTATGTGCATGATAATCAGTGCCAGTTGTCATTACGTTATATACAGTACATGCCTGGTTTAGCTTTCAATTACCTTAACATTAAACATCAGTCCCAGTGTGTGTGTGGTGGTGTGTAACACTATGTAAGTACTAAGCCTCAGTAATGTAGGCAGAATGCTGTGCATATTTTTCCCACATACATTTTTAAAACCTCTATCTTCCTATGTAGATGTATGCTTGCGGTTGTTCTTTCATCACCATATGCTATGTTTTTACCTCCCTTTATCTGCTCTACACGTCTTCACTCTGTCTCTCTGCTCCATTTCTCTCTGTTATAAGGGGAAACTGTAGCTGCGGGAATATTTCCACTGACGTTAGCTAGTAAAACTGTTGAAGTATCTCCTACCATCCTCCTCTCCTCTCCTCTCCTCTCCTCTCCTGTCCACTCCCAGGGTATCTGAAAGTAAAATGAAAAAAAATCAAGTAAGGCATTAAATTAAAAGTGAAATCAAAATCCTCCATTTCGGCTTGTCAAGTGTTTGTCAGCAGCCACTTCAAAAAAAGCAGAGAGTTGATGTTGAGAGATAATTGGCTCAAAGTAAAAATGGGTTAGTTTATAGAATTACCCTAATAGCAATGCAACCTTCTGTAGAACTGAAATGGCTGGCCCGGGGCTGTTCGTGTAGAGTTGCATGTTCCTCCCGTCCTTAGATGGGTTTCATCTGGGTGCTCCAGTTTTCTCCGGCAGTACAAAGACATACAAGTGTGGTGAAGTGGAAACTGCTTGTAGTTGTGAATGGTTGTTGTTTCGATGTTACTACCCTTTGATGGACTGGCTACCTGTCCAGTGTGCCCAGTGTGAGCTTGAAGAGGCTCCAGCCCCCCACAACAGAATAAGTGTGTAGTCTGTAGATAATGGTGGGAGGGAGAAACATATCCTGCAGACCCACCATACGTCTGAGCAGTAAAATGAAAGTTTTTACACACAAATGGCAGCACAAATGTATTTGCAAATTGACTAAGAGTATTTTGCTTCCTTAAAGTTGGGGTGCTTGTATCGAAGCAGCAGAGGCCAAATTTTTCAGGTAGCTCCTATAATGAATGATGCCAGAGAAACTCCTGGATCCACTTTTCACTGGATGATGACAGTGTCATCATAGTTATAGTGTCATGATAGTGTCTTTCATTTCCAACCTGCACATTTATATCAATCACTTTCTGTTTGACATTTTAAGCCTACATCCATGCTAATACCTTTTATGTTTTTGTCAAATAAAACACTAAAGGATTTCCATTCACACAAGCATTTCAGCACTGTTTTTTTAGACTCCATTTTACATACTTACAAGCATGAAAATGCAGACCACATGACCGGCGCTCCATGCTGGGCTGATAATGCAGTTCGACAAGGGAATTGTCCCACATTGCTTTGATAACAGCTTGTCTCCTCCATGTGTAGGCAGTAGTAGCATTAGCGTGTCTTTGTTTGTTTTGTTCTGTAAAGATTCATATGATATGACGGGGCATGACGAATGAGGGGAGATCATGTAGTGAATGATAAGACTCAATCAGGAAGCAAATACACGATCTGTCCATAAATAAAAAGCAATCCTGTTTTCAAATTAAAACCAATTCAACATTTTTCAAAGTCTCCGTGTTATGGGTTCTGAAATGCTAGATTAGTGTGGACGCGAGGTGGAAACACAGCAAAAGTTGTGCTTTTGTTTTTACATTTTGTGACATTTTCAGTCTTCATCAATCACAATCACATCACATATTGAACCCCATATTGATTTAACACGGGTAAATGAATCAATAACTGATATGGCAGATATAGTAATTTTTGAGCCAGAATAAAAACATATGGATTGTGCACTGTTTTTTTCAGCACTCTATAAATGTACCCAGAGAGCTACTTCCTCCAACGTAAAACTTTATTAAATAGCCTAGTATTTAACATTGTTATACATTTTATACATCAGCCAATTCTATAAATGATAACTGAGAAACTTAAAAATAAATAAATAGGAATCAAATAAATAGCTAAATAAACACGCTGTTCAGTGTCAGTCAATTACTGACTATTTAAAATAAAGAATTAAAAAAATAGTTGGAACCATTTCTAAATCACACCAAGTAGGTGTAGTTTTCTGTACTACATATTGTGTACAAAATGTTTTCATAGCAGCACGTGTCAGACAGCATATTCACCAAATACAGATAGGCCTTTAATAGGCTAATATCTGCCTATAATGTCTGTCAACCTATATATCTGTCGGGCTCCACTGCAGCCTTTTCAACTAATGGACACTCAAACATGGTGATACCTGCCAACAGAAGTACGACAAATTATTTAGCATTTACTTCACAACATCAACCTTTCTATGACTTGATTGATGTTTAAATGGAGTTCATACAAATGTATAAAGATATTTTCTGACTGATGTCTTGCATTGTGTGGTACGCCATGGCTCAATTTAGCTTTAGGAGGTTCACTTCACTTTCTTCACAGAGGAATGCATATCTAAGCTCTCATCTCAGTAATTGGCTGTGCAACTGTGAATCTACACGACATCACAGGCCATACAGAGTTAAAGATGGTGTGAAGTGATGCAGAGAGGGAGAGAGGTAAGAGAGTGTTAAAGACAAGCAGGCAGAGAGAGCAGTATGAGAGCTTTGAGAGAGGAAGGAAGGGAGGGTGAGAGAGACAGGAGAGACATGGACAGGGGTGAGACAGTGATGAAAAGGTGGAGGAAAAGCGCGGAGGAAGAGGAGCAGGGAGACAGACAGCAGCGAATCGAGCAGCTGAAGAGGGTAGTTACATTCAACAGCTGAAAATGTGTTCTGAGGGCCTGCAATCTGAAGCAGACGGCCGCGTAATGGAATAGCAGCTATTTCAGCATCAGTGTGTTCTTATATCGTTCATCCATACATGTGCGAGTGATGCCACAAAGCTATCTACTTGAGCAGCATTAGGTCACATAAGGGCTCATTTAGTGTTTCCATTAAATGCACCATGTGAGACACCGACTTGTGGAAAGTAGACTTGATTGCCTTTCTCATGCACAACACTGCTCTCATTGGTTGAGCTTAATTTAACAGTGCGGATGGAACACAGGGATATAAAAACAGTTGTCAAGCAGAAACCTATGTTAATTAGATGCTGTGATCTTTGCTGATAGATATGTCTGCAGACTGCAAAGCACACACAGAGCCAAAAAAGAAGCTCAAGTTAATGTGGTGTTCATTATGAGTTAGAACAGAAGGTGTCCTTAACACAGCTGACATTTCATCAAACCTTCCTCAGGGTGTGCGCTTTTTGTCTCAACATGTGCTTCCTCCATGTGAGAGTTTTTATAGTTCTGCTTTTAATACACTCTCGTCTTGCTTTCATCATGTTTTTCTGATGAGGCAAGTGAGGTAATATCTTTTATTCAGGTATGAGTTTGTGTTATCATAGACATATCTTGACATATCTTTTCAAAACTTTTCATGGCCTTAATTTTGTTAATCAAATTTACAAAATTTCAAGGATTTCAATGTGGCCTTCATGTATTGGCTGAACTGCTGGTAGAGAAAGTACCTCTATGACTGAGTCCTTCTCACAGTGGACCCAGGTTTGAATCTGGAACGAGGTCCCTTTGCTGCATGTCGTCCCCTCTATCTCCCCTTTTCATTCTCTCTCTCACTATTAAATAAAGCATGAAAATGCCACAAAAAATATATATAAAGAAAACAAATCAAGCCATCTGTTTTTAAAATCGTCATGATCATTCTCTGGTGATGGTTTCCCAGAAAAGCTGCATTAGTTGATGTCAACATGTTCCTGGCAAGCGACCTCATGACTGTCCTTTCAGGAAATAAGGGCTGGATTACCACAGTCTTTTCCCAATCTAGCAGTTTTGTTGCTTTTGTTAAACCAAATCTAACTCGTAAAGGTGGCAGATCAGACACACTCTTAGAAATTGTTATTGAAACGGCACTGATGAACAACCTTGTTTGTTGGTAGGGATTGAGGTATGAGGACTCTCTGTTGCTGTCTAGTGATTTTGGGCTTGTGTAGCAAAATAACAGCATCTACTTGTGTGTGGTGGATGTGCAAATTTCTGCATGCTCCAACAGAGAATTAGCATCTTTTGTGTGTATGCATGAACGGGATGAGGCTTGTGTTGTTGTGCTGTGTACTGTATGTGTGTTGTGGGAAAGACTTTGCATCCAGCACTTGTCTACACGTCTACATACATACAGAGTAACATCATCACCAACTCCCTACACAGATCCCCTTTTCCATCTCCCCTCCATGACCTAGTAAAACATCCCATAATCTCTCTCATTATTGCTATGCTGGTGGTGTCATCACTTCCAAGGGCTCTTCCCCATCTCCCCGACCTCCTGGGCAACCCTGAGGGTGACCTGGAGTTGAACCTGCAACCCTTTTCCCATTAGGATCAATACTGAGATCTGAGCGGCCCCGCCGATGCGCCTAAATCCTACTGTGGCACCTCTGGCATACTGATGTGTGTGTGTGCTGTGAGGTTAGGGGAGGAGGTGGCGGGAGAAACAAAGGGATAGAAAGAAGGCTCATTTTCAACATAGAAGAGGTAGATTCCTCAGGCAGTAGCTGGATGGGGGGGATGACGGATAAAGTGGCTGTGCATACAGCATATGTATTCATGTATGTCTGCATCTTAACCTGTGTGAGTGTTTGTGTGTGAGAGCATTTCTTTTGTTTTTTGACATTTGTTTGGTGAGTGAATTTGAGGTCAGACTTTAAAGTGATCATCTTTTTTTGTTTTTGGCAGACCTGACTCATAATTTTCATATGTTAGTAATGTGTTACAGTTTGTGAATTCAACCTTAATGACCATTTTCTCCTGAAGTGTTGCAGAAAGAAATCTATTGTCCTCGGGGTCCTTGTTTAGCTGTGAGTTGTGTTTAAAATTAAGCCTGTAATGCAATCAATAGTAATTTTACTACCAGTCCCATAACCTTTTCAGCTGACACTACAAACACCCAACAGTACCAAGACCTGAACTAATGCCAGACAAAGAAAAAACTCACTGGCAAATCATCTAAGTTGAACATAGTGTGTGCTTCACTCTATTTATGTATCCTTTGTGAGACATAACGTCAGAAACAACTCCTCAGATCAGAAAAGTCATGTCAAGATTTTAAGTATTTGCACATATACACATTTTAGTGGCTCTGATCATTTGATTCTCTGGAACAAATCGAGTTACCAGCAGCTTAACATGCACAATTCCCCAAAAGGTGGGTAAAATAAGCATTTAAGCATAAAATGAACTATCTTTGTACAGTGTTCAGGTGAACATATGCTTAAAAAAAGAAGAAAGGATTCGCTAATGACTACATTTTGTTTTATTTACGTTTTAGTCGACGTCCCTACTTTTGGGATTTGGGGTTGTAATAATAAGGGTCAAATTGCATGTTTTTTCAGTAAAAAAACTAAACAAAAACCTTCAAGCCCTGTCTTACTCTCCCCCCTGTGACTGCACACCACCTGAACCCATGAAAAACCCAGAAATTGACTTTCATGCCTGCCTGAAATACTGCAAGGCTGCATTCTTCACAAAGTTCTGTGTTTTTGTGGATTGTCCATTTCTTGGAAGACACTGTAAAGCTTTTTCATATGAGGCAGCTGGCTTTAGTAAACAAGTTCATACACAGTTTATGTGAAGTTTTATTAGACGGTTAAATCCAGTAAAAACCAGGGTGATTGGTGGAAAACGCCAAGAACTGTTGATTACTCCTGTTTTAAAGTCAAAGGACAACCAGCCATCACTTCACACTTCCTCATACTGGCCTCCACTCGTTCATTCATTCATATTTGTTTCATTCTGATGTAAATATCAAAACACAGAAAAGCATCGTCAGTGTTTAAGACTGTGTTGCTCTTATTTGACACTTCAATCACCCCGTGTCCTCCTTCATCTATTCTGTTTTTGTCTCTGCAGTTGAGTCCAGGCCTTATGAACACTGTGCTGAAGGGCACCTTCAATGTGACCCTCAACAACCCTCTGGGTCCCTGCTGCTCCCCCCGTGTGGCCCCTGGCCCTTTAATAGCCCACAAGACCATTAACACTGTCGCTCCCAACACCTCCATCACCACCAGCACTTCTTAGAGCTCTTTGTGGGCCAAAGTTCAGAGGTGAAAGGTGAGTGGGGTAAAAGGTCAATCTTAAGGTCATAATTTTTCAATTCATATTCCTTGGAAAGCTTATTTTTCATGCATATTTATGGTTCTAACCATTTCTGTTGAATGTATAATAGATAATGAGTGAGCTCATTTTCAATTATTGAACTGTAGCCTTCCTATGCTTTTTAATTAAATGAACAGGAATGTAGAGAGATCCAGATGTCGCAATATGCATGTAATGCAATTCAAGATAAAGTTTGAGGAGGTTTTCTTCACAAGATGTTTTTAGATGAATTGGGATAATTATCACTGAAGCACTTTATAGCTTATTTGAGTGTCTTTCTCTGTTCGATATTTCTACTCCCTGTCACTGTAGAAAGCTTACTGGAGCAGTCTGTCCAATCTGTTTGTTTTGCTGTGTGTGTATGCGTGTTTGTGTCTAAGCCCAAAATTTGCTATCATATAACAACACACAGTAGATCCCCAGAGCTGTTGTTTTGGTAATAGTCTTCAGTATTTCAAGTGTTAGAAATTGCCCTCACAGTTAATTTCACAGTTAATTTGAAAATTAGAGCAGCTAATAACTTGTGACTTTTTTAAACCTAGAATTTATCGGAGCAAACCACTGACTGATTAAGTTCTTTTCTTTTTTTATTGTTTCAGGCAGCAGTTTGGAGGAAGATGACTGCTCTTTATTCAGTGTCGCAAAGTGAAATACCCACAATATACCCTGCATCTACAGCTGATGGTTCCCTCATGCTTTACTCACAGTAATGACAAGCTGGACACACTGATTCAGCTGTTTTTGTGGATCAGTTCCCTCTGCATAACCACTTTGTTAATCAATAACAATTAAAAAGCTATTAGTATGAATGTTGCCTGAGGTCTTTCCAAAGCATGTTTCTCTTTAAAAGGAAGTCTCGTCCATAAGGTGCTTTGTTTTCCTAAGGCAGCAATCAAAAGATCTAACCTGACATAAATAAGACAGAGAATGAAAATGATGGGAATGTTTTTTTTATGGATTTTACTGTGCTGTTCATTGGCTAATGACAGGAACGCTGTGTACGTGATTGCACAGGATCACATGCCTGAAGCTTGATTTGAACTCACAGCATCTTAACTTCCTGAGGCCAGGACTGTCAGAAATCATGTTTTATTTAATGACAATGGACCATTGTGTGAGACAATTAGAAAAAATACTATACGAATTAGAAAAAGTTTCATCGCTTTACATTATTGCTAAGCATGCATAAATCATTAGGCCATTCATTATGTATATTTATGCTGACTACCAGAGAAACAGGTGTGAAAGTCATATAGAAGACTCATGACTTATGTTCCAGTTTTGCTGTACACCAATCTGCTTTGCCCATTCATCGAATTAAATATCACCTTTAGTTTCACACATTTACATGCTGCACAACATAAAGGAACACACATCCAAACCACACTGCATGTGAAAGAACATTCTGCTCATAAATAGAAACATGGATTTTAGGCGCAAGAGCCGGTGGCATTATCTGGTGCTTTAGACTTGGTTTTAACTGAGCATGCAGTGGAGAGAGCTGATGTGTGACCACAGCATGAAATATTAAGAGCTCTGATGCACCTGTAAGAGGAGAGAAGCTGGAGAGGCAAGAAGAGGAGTGAGAGAAGTTTTTTGGAGCGGGGTGGAGGAAAATATGCCTTAAAGGAATAGTTTGACATTTTGGGAAATATGCGTATTTGCTTTCTTGTCGATAGATGGAAGAGAAGATCTTATCAACACATCTCATATGGCTGTTAAATATATATCTTTAGCCAGCACTCAACTGGGGTGAGTCACTGCTGATTGCCTGAGAACCAAACAGGGCAACTGTTGCTACCCAAGAGGGAGTCCAAAACATTAACCAGTGCCCTTTATAAAACCATAACTTGCAAGTTTTACACTTAAGTTTTAGTATTAAACAAAACACGTATAATGTGTTAATTAGTGAGCCTTAGGGTGCTGGTTGTCAGACAGAGCCAGGCTAACTTTTTCCTCCTGTTCTCAGTCTTTTTGCTATCAATCCCCTCATCTAACTCTCAGCAGAAATGTCCAAGTATTGCTTAAAAATTCTGACAAACTACGTTGTAGCCTCCTTTATTCACTCCAAACCAGTTGATGAAAATGCCTTCTTTTTTTTTTCAACATTCCAAAGATATGCTCAAAATGAGCTTGACAATGGAAAGGAAACACAGCTGTTACAATATAAGATATGTCTTTTTGATTATCATATTTTATTCAAATATCCCTGACCTTGTACATCTGGTATTGGGGGGGCAGAGACTACTGGCTGTGACCGGGTGATGCGGGTGGTTCAAAGTGTCAGATAAACCAGTTTTACTGGCGGTAACCACTGGAGAGTGAAGATTTATGCTCTTCTTCTCTGCTGATCATTCACTGTAAATCAGCTATTCATGGTTGTATGTGAATGTGTGTGTTCCTAGCCCTAAGAGACGAAGATTTAAAAAAAAAAGAAAGAAGAGGAAATGTTTAAGCATCAGCAGAAGATGCAAAGATGACTCTCTGCAGGTAGATCTTGTTGTTGTTAGTCATATCTGATTGGAAATAACCTTTCCATTTGAATGATTTCCTCACCCCCCTCCTTACTTCCTCTGTTGGATCTCTTCTTGTCGTGCTGTGTTCAAAATGTCTCAGTGAGCGTCCACAGTAACAGGTTCGACAGAGCGCCATGTCTCTGATTGTTCCTGTGGGCCTTTTAGCCTAATGAGGTGTTTACCCCCTATCATTATTCAGCTGGGAGTGGAGCAGAGAGAGACGGAGAGAGGGGGGGAGAAGAGGGGCACGAGGGGGAAGAGTAAGGAGGGTAAGATATAGAGTGAAATGGAGACAAAAGAAAGGGAAGATAAAAAGGGAGTGAATGGAAGGGGCAAGTGAAAATGGAGGAAAAATGAGAGATTGTATATGGGGAGAGGAAGGATCAGAGAGCTGAAAGAAAACGAGAGGCAGAGGGGAAAAAAAGGCAGGGACGAAGGCGAAAGAGCCTGGTGTTATTTATGCCTCCCTTGGCGCTCGTCTTTACCTTTTTTTCCCCCACGAGCTGTTTTACATCGGCGATCTAATTAAATCAAATAAATCACAGCGCACATACACACAAGTACGCACACACAGACACAACAGCTCCTTCTGATTCTGGGATTGTGAACATCTCCTCCCCCTACCCTCTCCACCCGAGATTGAATAAATCTCGATTATGGTGCATTACACGGCACATCATTCATGTTGTTTATAGGTCTAAAATATGCAAACAGACCAGGGGCATAAAAGTGATCGATGCTCGAATGGGCTTCTTTTTCTGTTCTGTTCTCATCTCTCACGCAGCACCAAGCGCCGTCACTTACAGATGTCTTGTGTGGGATGAAGACATATTGCATTGTGTCCTTACACTGTCCCCTCATGATGGCTATTTTCATTGTCTTTGTGCCCAGGCATCCAAAAGCCATTTTTATTACCTCATTCGCTAAAGCACTCTGTCTCTGCCGTTGAGCCATTATTAAATCTAATTAGCTCTGCCAAACCTTGAAGCTGTCCCTGAGAGATCTCTTGATAATTGTAAAACAGAGGTAAGTTGATCAGTGTTTTTATCGGTTAGAGAGGGACTCTAATGCATGAAAACCATGCAACAATAGCAGCTGCTCAAGCGGCTGTTTCTTTCCAGGAAATAACTGCTTCTGTTAGATAATTGTTTGGGCATATGTTGTCCAAATGTGTTATTAGCAAATGTATAATTCTTTTTTAGCCAGACCAAGCATGAAATTAGTATTCATAATCCATGATAACCATCGTTTTGTAAAGGGATTTCAACATTTTAACTGTTCAAAAAGACAGAACACAGATTACTTTACATATCTATGATTGTTGTGGTTTATTGGATTCTTTGTGTGACAGTATTGAATGTATTTCACCTTTATGATTTTATTCCCAGTAAAGATTTCAGTGGATTGTTCATACTAGTTGGCATTTATTTCAGATTCTACAATGCTTTCTGCAATTAATAACAGAAACTCACCAGAAAAATGTTAACTCAGGTAATAAATCGAGGTAGAAGTCATTATCTTATTGACAATCTGACTTCTTTTTGCAGCCAGTGGAGTCGCCCCCTGCTGGACATTGGAAAGAATGCAGGTTTAAGGTTCTTCAGCATTGACTTTGCTTTTCCGTTGCTTGTGTTTACCTTTAAAGTCTAAAGTACATCAGAATGGATTTGTTAGATTCTTGTGTTATTCTTTTACACAAGTTAAAAAGTTTAAATTGAACATTAAATGATGTTTTTCTTCTGGTCAGGGTTAAATTTCAGTAAAAAATCAGTTAAAAATAAAAAATAGTGTGATGTATAGCTCCATGACATTTTGTACATTTCATCCCACATTTCTATTGATTTCAACAGACTTTTTAAGATGCTTTACATGCTTGAGGCAGTTGCTCTAATGTGAACACACCATGTCAGAGATTGAGATGGAAGCAGTGTAGTATATTTATTTTGGTGCATATTGTTTATAACGCTCTGAGCATGCAGATTGACACTGGAGTTAACAAGTCTCTGTGGATGCTTTGGTACTTTTCCAACGTGAATGACATTGCAAATTACAATTTTTCTCTGTACATGTATGTGAAAATAGAAAAGTCATTGATGAAACTGGTCAAACTAGTTTCATCAATCCTCTGCTGACCTTTATAACTCATTTAGTCAATACATGTAAATGTAAAGTGCTATATTTAGCTACAATCATCTTGAGATGACAGCTTCACGCTCGCAAACACAGCTTGGTGGGAGCCAGATTAGCCGGTGTCTTTAATTAAAGGAGATGTACAGTAGTGCAGAAGAATCAATGTGAAGGTTAACAAGTGCTGACAAGGGCAGAAGAGACAGTGAGGCTTCATTTAGATACAGTGTAAAGAGCCAGACAGGGTTACAATCAGTGGCAGTCACTGCTGAACTCCACCCTGCATCCATCCACCTTTATTATACACTACTGTGGAAAAGTCTCGCCTTATTACAGTGAACAGGGGTGTATGGATGTTTCATGCTTTGAAGCCTGTCAGATTATTAAATTATTATTCCAAATGTTGAGAATAAAGGTTTTATAATACATGAAGGTTTGTTGTTTATATTATAACATGGTATATAATTCAACACATTTGTATCTCCAACTAAAAATTGTAATTTACATAGGTGGAAGTGTTTTGGTGGTGAGTGTTTTTATGATACTATATTTAGTCTTTGGGCACACATTTTTTAATATTTATATTTTTGTATATTTTATATTTTATTTATTTTTTATATTTCAAGAATAAGATAGTCTCCTTAGTCCAAAGAATAAAAAGGGGACAATTTCTGTACTTCAGAAACTGCAAAACTAAACTAAAAATGTGATTTTTAATGTGATCTAAAAATGTAAAAGTTGCATTATTATATGCTTGCACAAATGGGTAAAGATGTATGATAACTTATTCTTTATCACTTTTCTATGTAACTGTTATGTCTTAATTACATAAAAATATCCAAATTGTATTTCTTATCTTTCCTATCTCAGTTTCAATCGAGGAAAAACATATCTTTCTGATACAGAAGCAGAAGATCAGGTCTTGATTGTCATTTCCATACGGACCTAACAAGTCCCGCTATATTTTTTGTTAATCAAAATTTAGTACAAGGTCTTTGCTGTCTGAAGGGTGCAGTACGCAATTCTGGATAATCGGGTTATTCATAGGGAGGAAACATCAACACAAAGTGTTTGACAACCTGGGAATGTGGCTCAGTTATGAACTAACTCAGGGATATCCTGCATTGAGGATGGTTCTGTAATGGGAACATATCTGTACTCAGATAAGATTTTTCTTTAGTTTCTACGAAGTTTCTGTTTGATTCAGACTTTTTGTTGCTTCTTGTGTTTTCTTTCTTTCTGTACCATCAACTACTGTTTGAATGTTGTCAGCGTGTTGTTGTTATAGCAGGTACATGGAACAGTCTTCTGATTAATTAAAAAGTTAAAAATCTACATATATTTCACACACTGCCAAACACAAGCTGGCCAAAAAATCTCAACTCAAAAATAAATCTATTTTATACACTTGGCTTTCCTCTCTCTCTCTCTCTCTCTCTCTCTCTCTCGCACACACACACACACACACACACACATTATCTCTGAATCATTTCAGCAAAAATGTTTTTCTCATTTGCTTTCACACATACTCTGCCTCCCCACATCTCCCTCTCTCTTCACTCTCAACCATAGCTGCAAGTTACTGATAAATTATTAAACTCTTGTCTTGAGACAAACTGTGTCCCTCATTTGGAAGTTTTTAACTCGTCTCTAGTACATTTTGTCTGCTGACCTCAGAAACGGAGGTTAGTAATTGCAAGACTGGAACACCACTAAAGGACTCTAACTACAGTGATGACGCATCTTTTCATTGACTTATTGGCATTAAGGGTTTACAGTCCAATACCTCTTGTGTGTGCTGTTCATCCAGGAAAAGCTAACTATGGATATCACACTGCAACAGTTCGGCACATTTCAGTACCGCTCAACTAGAACAACTCACATCTGACCCCAGATGACCGCTGTGCAGCTTTGCTGGATTGCTTGGGGACTGTTCCAGACACAGAGGTCGCTCAGGGAGAGGAGATGGTTAATTCATTTATTTTCCTTGCTCACACTTTTACAACTTGTCCTGAAAATCAACCCAATGAATATAAGCCAGTAAACTTTATAATGAAGCCTGTAATAAAAGCATGTTTTAATGTGATGGTCCTGGATCAGCCCTTTCTGTCCATTCTGTGATCTTAAGATGGATTTCTAATGCATGCCAATGTGCAATGTCTAAATCTAAAGTGGAACACAGCGCCTCACTGGGTTTTAACGGGTGCTCCTCTTTAGCCACTGTGTGTGGTCAAACACGGTACTGCAGCCTTGCCGACGTCAACCCAAAAGGAAAGTCAACAGGTGAAATCGGCCTCATTTGATTAAAACACACCTGGCTGATTTTCTAACGGGTTGTCACGGTCGGTGGCACACAGCTTCTAAACTGTGAAAGGACTCCTGTAAAGAAACAACAACTTGGATTACTATGAAGCCACTTCACTCCGGTATAAGAACAAAGAAAGACAAAGTAAATATTTTAGAAAACACCGGTAGTTAGCTTTTTCCCCATCGTTGCTAATGATAACAGCTATCGTGTTTTGTGTCAGTTTTAAGCCAGCAGCGATAAACAGGAAACGAGTGATTTTGTTGGCAAACAAAAAAGAAGTGCGGGGGAATTGAATGGACTTTGTCTATTTCGTCTTCAAATTGACTACTTTTCATCCCAACAAGGCTAAGGAGAATGGACCTGGACGTCAAACAACGTGAGTCAGAGCATGTTTTCATTTCAGTTCGTCTGCAGAGAGCTTCTTTCGATGTGAAAAGTTTGGGCTTTCTGTCTAACTTACCTGTACAGTCTTTGTTCGCTGGTTTCTTTGCAGATGCTTATCTAAATGTCTGCCTGTGTGTCTGTATTGTGCTTGCTGCTGCTGAGTTGTTGTGTTATAGCTGCTGTCTACACACACTTAGAATTTCATTAAATGTTGCATTTACTGGTTGTGCTGTCACCTGTAGACTTGGATTTGTAAATGACCTTGTGCAGATCTGCTTTTTGCTTGAGGATTTCTTCATTCTTGTCATTTAAGCTGAGCTCTGTAGAGAGATTTGGGCTAATATAAAACAGGCCTTGCAAGCTTTCTTTGGTTTATAGGCATATTAGAGTGTAAGTCTTGTGTTTGATACATGCATTGATCAACTTTTTAGATCTGTCAATGTGTTGAGCATTCAGTCCTTTTAGCATTCAGCACAGTCTTACCTTTAGATAAATACTTTGTGTGTTATGTATTTATGTATGATAAGAAAATACATAAACATTTGTAAGCCATTCATGTAAGATATGTGCAGCTTATGTGAAAACATACAAGAGATGTAGACTCAAGATGTGACTTGAATTCAAGTCAGACTTGCACCACAAATTTTACTTCACACTACATTTAACAAAATATAAAAAGCAATGACTTGGACTTTAACACCAAGGACTCGTGACTTGAGCCTTTTGACTAGGAAATACTTGATACCTTCTCCCAAGTCTAAAGATAAACCGCCACTAAACTGCCACTAATCAAGCAATTTGTTGACACTATTTATTCGGAGGAATCCGTCTCTTATTTTGCCAGATCCACTTAGTTTGATCCGATCCAACAGCATCCAATCAAGATGCAGGAGAGAACCATGAAAGAACTAACATTATGTTACCGAGCGCCTGATGGTGCCAGTTTCTGTTAATTACATTATATAGTGAAGAGCATATTTTTGTGTCTATATTTCTGTCTGTTTCTGAAGAGGACAGTGAAGTTTGTCCTGAAGCTTGCTACTGTATTTGTACCCTACACCAAAATGAAGAAAGGCACAGAGTGTAAATCTGTTGTCTTAACTTTATTACTTTATTGTTATGTGCTTTGCAATATTACACTGCAGTGAAATGCCATCACAAATCTGACCCTGTAGCTCTGTTGGTAAAATGACACATTATCCTACATACTTTATTTTTGTATGTGTGACTTGGCTGCTGAAGCTCTCCAGTTAATTACAGTTAATTTAACTTGAACCTTTATAAAGAACAGCTGTCCCCACAAACATATTCTTTATTTAAAACCTCTGCTCTTTCCGGTGACAACTTTTTGTGACTGTACATATTCATGAATTCATGTGATTTTTTTTATGTTGTGCATATCTGAGAGAGAAGATGCAAAAGAATTGGCACCCCTGGTTCAGCATGTTGGCAGACACTGTGTGAATGTGTTCTTGTGTGTCGATCTGAACACACTAGGCTTCATCCATGTGTGTGTGGGAGTGCTGGAGCATGTGTATGTTATTGTGACATATTGAATCTTTCCCTGAGCTCTGTCTGCTCCAGTGCAGCAGGGGCCTGGGGGCCACTCATCTCTCTTCCTGGTCTTTGCTGTTGGGCACAGCTATGGTGATCCTGATTGGCAGCCATTACTGAACCCCAGTGGGAGGACACGCCTCATTGGTTCAGAGCAGATTTGAGGGCGGGTTGAAATGAAGGATAAAGAAGTGTGTGTGCGTGCGTGCGGGGGTTTTATTGATGACGCTGAGGTGTACTCCGGCTACTGTGTCACTTTGGTATGATTCATGGACGAACACAGAGGGACGTTTTGGAGAAATGACGCATGAACACATGTTCTTGCACACAGTCACAGTCTGCATTCAGATATTAAGTCTCCTGTTTTGGGGTTGTTTGCTCCCACATGTTTGCTTTCCTGTTTGTGTGGAAGGTTTGACTATATGTATCGGCCCACACATATATGTGTGTGTGTGGTCTGGGTGTGCCTCTCTTCATGCCTTTTTAAGTAGCAAGGCACTTTAAATGGAAATGTACTTGACATTTAGGAGGAGATGTAATCAGCGCCCATTAGAAAGCAGCTGATTTCCTCTTCAGAGCTTCCTCAGCGCCCTCCCTCTCCCGCCGCCTCCCCCTGCTTCTCTCTTTTTTCCATCTTACCACAGTATATCATTTTTTTTCACACTTTTGATTTATTTCTATTCCTTCCTCAGCCTGGCCTTCTCTCTCCCTTTCAATCTAATTTACCTGTGCACTCTCTTCCTTGCCCCGCTCTCCCCCTGTCCTCCTCCTCCCCTGTCTTTCCCCATCAGGGCATTGTAGTTCAAGAATAGATGTCTGATTTCATTTCCACATTTTGCTGCGTTCATCTCAGTGTCATTATCAGGGCTCATTCTCAAACTGATGGCAGGAGCATTGTATCATGGCAAATCATGCAAAGTAGTGAATCATTGGAGAGAGATTCTGTTTGTAGGTGTAGGGTTGAGACTGCAGCAAAACAAAATACAAACAAATCTACATGATTATAAAATCTGCTGCTCTCATATTATCATTATGAGTCAGGGCGCAGGACATTACTGTAAACTGTAATATTTTAAAGGTTGTTGATGACTAGATTAGTCCCCATCTCCATAATAGAAGTAATTTTCATATTGTTTTGTAGAATATATGTTTATATAATCTCTTTGTCTACTTTCAACCCAAGTATGTCAGTTCTTTTAAACCCCTTTGGCGTTACTATTCATCAGTTCATTTAACTGTATAGTAGTTTGTTCTGGACCTGTTTAATATTTTTTTCATGCTTCACCTTATAAGATGCATCTTCTACAGTAAATGCAGCCTCCCTCAGGACAAGGTATTTACAAGTTTAATGTAAAATTAGGATATGTGGTGCTTAAAAACATGCTTGAGGTATCAAGTTATTTTAGCAAACTAAGGATTATTTAAATAATTGATAATCTGGTGTTTTTTAAAGAAAGGAATTAGTCTTTGCTGCATCAGAAAATAATTAAACATTGTTACTGCAGTTTCCCAGAGCCCAAGGTGGTGGTGTTAATGTTGTTTTGTCTGACCAAGAGTTCAAAAGCTTGAAATAGAGAATGTTTAACATTTTTACTTGAAAATAATACATTTTGGTTTGCAGCTGAGAAATGAGCAGCAAATTCTCACATTTGAGAAGCTGCAACCAGGGATTTGGAATTGTTCTTGGTTTCTTTTCTTTCAATGGGCTAATCAGTTAACCATTTGGGCACCAGTTAATCTCTTTGTCAACAACTAAAAAGTGATTTGGTTGAACTAGTCATGTTTTTCAAGTAATGTTACGATAATAATGTGCATAGTTGTAATTATATTTTCAGCTCATTTTCACTCATTCTGTCTGAATGCTGTGCCTCGTGAGCAGTGGTTTGTTTTCGTCACTCCCCCCTTTCTTCCCTCTGTCTTTCCTCATCAGGAGACCGTAGTTAAAGAATAGAGGTCTGATTTCATTTGCACAGTCTTCTCTGTTCATCTCAATTTCATTATCAAAGCATCTTGTAAAACAGATTGTACCAAGGTTGTGTTGCGACAAAGAATAACAAAAACACTACCCTGATTAGCATATCCTGATTAGTGTTTGCTTTGAATATCATGAAAACCTTTTACCTGATTCTCCACAGAAACGAGACCAACGTCTGTATCATCAGCCTCGCTGATGCAAACATGCCCTTTATTTCAGGAAGGGCTGGGAAAAGTCAGGCAGCTGATTTTCAACATGACTATGTGTGCATGCATGTTTTTGAAGTTTCATGGATGTGGCTTCCCTTTTCAACACAACTTTCATTTGCCATTCAGATAAAAAGCTCTTTTTCAATTCTTTCATGTTAGATAGGTGACAGATGGAACTCTTCAGTGGGAAACCAAGTTCACTTTAGTTCATGCTCAGAGTCAAAACAACAAACAACGCCTTGCTATTTGCTGAGGGATGCTCAGAAGACTGTTTGAATAATAGAAATGATGAAAACAGGTGGGAGAACAAATCATATTAATTAATGATGAACAGCGGAGGGGTGAGCGTGTGTCAGCGTAGCACGGATGCCTCAGTTACAATGTGGATACCTTGTTTGATTGCAGATCACAGGGCTAGAAAGAGTTTTATGGAAAGGAATGTGTGTGGGAGTTAGAGGAACGAGCAAGGGCAGGTGCACAAGGGTAAAGGACAATAAAAAAAATATCAAATATCTGAAAAATGGGGTCAGCTGAATGAGTAGCTGAAGAGGAAAAACAGCTCTTTTAGCCTCTGTAATAATGAGAATGAACCAGTGGATTACAGCTTTGTAGGTGTGAACTGTGAAGACAAAAGGCAGCAATTCTGCAGAAAAAACCTGCAGATGTATTTGCCATATATGAACCTGCACGATACCTGCCAAAGATCAATCTGAATCCATGTCCATCTCATTGTGAAATGGTGTCAGAAATTGACTTTTTGACACCATTTCTGTCATTTCCTGAAGCTTGAGACAGATTGCCAGATAATAATGTTTCTCTGGAAACATAAAGCTACATGCACTTGAAAAGAAATATGAAGTTAATCCATTTCTCCGTCGCTCAATGTGAGATTGATGGACAGAGATGAAGGGCTTCAAGGCACCAGACAGATTGAAGGTCAAGTGGATTTCATTATTTTGCATCCGAACAATGTGAAATATGTGATTTTCTCTTCTTTCTCTCTGATTATTTAGTTTTGCTGTCACTAATCAGAATTATTCTTTTTCTTCCAGCTGCACTTGAAATTTACCTGTGAATGCGGTTGTATGTGAGATGCTGTGCGTGGTTGATTTCAGGATTAACGTAAAATAAACACTGCCTTTGTGACCGTAATTATGAAGCCAGAAGTACTGACATGAGCTGCTACATAATTTACATCAGTGTCACAACAATGCACTTTCTAAACCCTGATTTTTGGCAGATGGTGTTTCTGTTTGAAATGCTTTTCATTTCATTCACTCTGTATCCAAAATTGATGTGCCACCACCCAGTGATTTTTGGCTGCTCTTGTGAAGGAGATGAGATGAATGCTGATTGAGTTTTGGCTTTCATCTTGGAAAAATAAATACATTTAATAAAACAATGAAAGCATGAAATTGGAACAACTAGAACAAACTTTCATGCAGATTGTGTGATACTACATTGTATTTAATTCCTGTAATTTTTTTGCAGTAAGGATCTGTTGATGGAAATATGCTTGGCTACCTTGTATCCTGTGAAATAGACTAGAGGGATCATGTTTTCTTGTCTTTTAGGAAGTACCATATTTTTCCTTTCCGTTTGAGAATGGCAACACCACTTTCCATTCTGTATTACTCACAGACTCAAAGTCGATAAGGTAGAGAAATGCCAGATGAAAACGGTATAAGCATGCTGCGTGATCCATCACCATTGGGGGAAAAAATTGTTTACATTTTGTTGTGTGAATGCACGAAGGCAGTGTAAACAATCTGTAAATTCAGGGCTGATGTATTTTCCCTTTATGTTGATATGTCAAATGTGTTGACACTATGTTGCCTATATTTTAAATCAGCTTTTTTAAATCTTCTGTTGAATTGAAAAAATTCAACAGATGTGGAGCAACATCAGCATTTAGTTAGAGTCTAGTTTCTAGTGGTGTCTGATGACCCGATGAAAGAAAAAGCTGATTAATCTCAATCTAAAGTTCTGTTTTGGTCACAACCAACTCGTGAGGAGATCTGACTATTTAGCTGCTAAATGCTCTACGTGTACCAACTAGTCTTATTTTGAAAGCTTAGAGGAATGTTCCTTTAACAAAAACAAGTCAACAAACTATTTCTTTAACGGCTAGAGAACACAGAGCTTATCTGCACTTCAACAGACACACAAGTTGTAACCTAATTAACCTAAACTTCACTCTTAAATTGGCTGAAAATGATAAAGGCTAATGTCTCAAAACTAAAACTAGAAAAAGTTTGTTTCTGGTTTGAATATTTGTGCTCATATTGTAATCAGTTGATTCAGCAGAGTAACAACAGTTGAAAAAATTGGGACAGAATGAAGGGAAATGAGGCATCAGAAATAAAAGACTTAAAAGGGAAACAAACAACAGACATCAGTTTTGGCAAGACTTGCTCGAGTACATGTCTGCTGAGGCAAACAGAGCAGCAGTGTTTTTTGAATAATGACAAGTACGTTTTAATTAAAAGACAACACTGTTTCAGACTTAATGGATGTGAAAATATCAAGTTTTATTACAACTGCAGTCATCATCTGGCTGACTACCACATTTATTTAGCTAACAAGACAAGGTATTGACTCCGTATTGACAGCTCATATATCATCCTTAAGACTAAGAATCAGGGACAGGTGCTGTGTGTACGTGTGTGTGCGTGTGATGGACCTTACAAATAGCTGCATTAAATGCTGTTTTGGCAGTGTGTACACACTGTACACAGTGATATTGTGTTTTCAAGGTGCAGTGTGTTTTCTGGGTGTCTTCATGTGTATGTGCATGAGATATTCTTTCTCTCTCTCTCTCACTCTCTCTCTCTCTCACTCACACTAAACTTAAATCTCTTAAGAAGAATGTTTCATTTTTGCGATTTTAGGCAAACAAGTCAATCTTTTTTTTTAACTTATAATGTAGCGGTTGTGAATGTGAGTAACAAAAGCAAACAACGAAAAAAGCCCAAGTGAAGCTATGTATTTTGAATGTTTGGCACATTTTTGGAAAAATGTGGAAGAAAGAATGTACTGCAGCTTTTTACGATACATATATTTATGTTAAAGGTTAGTAGCCCTCTGTGGCCATAGTGATTATGAAGGATGATGTTACAGAGTATAAAAGCAAAGGTGAAGAGAGGATACAGAGTCTGAAGAATGTTAAGTTTCACTTGTCCCGTCTAAATCCAAAAGTCAACAGTGTTGTTTAAAATAAAATAACTTTCTTTCTGTGGGTTCACTTCACGTCATCACTTCCAGTATGAGTGAGTTATATCAGCTACTTCCCTAACTCACTTCCAGCAGTGCATTTATTTTACTTTTTGAGGTGTCTTTTGTGACACCTATGCACTTTTTGCTCTAACTGTAGGGACGTAGTTCTGTTGCCTAAAGAAATTGAGAGTATTTCTCAAAGTTAACAGCATTACATTTAAAACTGAGACCATTGTGTCATAATGGGGTAGTGTTCCTAGGGTAGCAAGAAATGATCTGTCGTATGGTTTTGTTAGTATAGTAGTCAGTAGTTTGAGAACTTTTTGTACTTTTGATGAATGTTGGATACCTAAAATGCATGTTTTGTTGTGTATTTTTTTTAAAGCGCACAGTTTTTGATATAATTTGAGCAGTCAGTGGTAACTGCTCATGTTCATAGTTCAAAGTAGTGCAAGGTGTTATACATGAGTGTGCACTGGTTGTGAAGTCAAGCTCCATGTGAGCAACAGTGTTTGGAGGTGTTAATAGCATCGAGTGTGACGTAAAAATGAACTGTATTAACAGTCTACAAAGCAATCAGATATGGTGTGGAGAGACTTTTCCACATGATGGGATAAGCTTTTTATAGTGGGAACACCAGGCCCAGATGTATCCATTGCAAACAAGTACCTGATAAGTCCGTATTTGTGCTCTGCTGTGAAAAAGTGAAAAAGCAGCAAACAGGACAGTACAAATATGATTTTGCTGAAGAGCTGTATATGGGCTAAAGTGAACAAGGATACTCTTGTAAAAGCTCTAATGCAGGGAATAAATAGTTCTGGTGTCTTGCCAAAGCATAATCTGTCAAATAGCATCATGACTGCGTGAGGTCATGGACAGAGATGGCGGCGCAGAGATTGGCCTGTTTCTTATGGTCGTGTCAAAGCGGCAGTGGTCGTTAGAATAACAGCACTGCAGCTCCGGGTCAGTTGAGAGATTGATATTTTGGATAAATGTTGGTTATTGGCTCCGAGCTTGGCTGCTAAATGATTTCTGGGGGAACAGACTGTGTAAAATCACTGTGGACCAGGGACATGTTCCACAGACATGATAAATATTTATTCTAATGTGCCCTTATGTGAGTGTTACAGCACAGTTTTAAGGAAGTAGCTGAGGCCAGGTTTGCTTCTAGCCCCTAATCCAACACATTCAAGTCATTAAATTACTTGAATGTGTTGCATTAGAATAAATAGAGCTGCAGTAAATAACTAACTTATACAAACCTTTGCCTTGAGTATAGTAAATTCTTTCATTTCTGACATGTTGTTTTTGCTGTATTTGCTTTTTGACTTCTAAAAAATACCTTCAGGGAGCAGCAAAATGTTTCATTCCCCCAAAGACATTTTGAAATGTTTTTTACAAATGTTGCAATTAATTTTGCAGCACACTCAACAGCTCCACATTAATATAGCATATGGCATTTAGTGGGTGCACTTATCCAAAGTGGCTTACAGTGCATTTAAAGCACGGGTGCCCGAAGTGGGAGTGAAGTCCCCTAAACCTAGTAATAATAAAGCTACTCTACTCACTGAACTATACGGTTTCTCCATAAACAACCAAAATGACACAATATGTATGTTTTCATATCCTCTCTGACCATCTATCCAATTGTGCTGAGCAATCTGCAGCTGTACGCCGGGACTTGTGGCATTCGCCTTGGTACTGGCTCGTTAACCAACCAATTGGTTCTATCTGGCATCCAAATTGCTGATACCCCAACTGTTCCCATCAGTAATGTTGCTAGGCAACACACACTATCCGAGCCACTCGTCCGAGTTTTAAGCTGATTTTCATTCATTCCAAGAAGTTAAAGTTGGATCACCGGAGGCTTTAAGTCACAGATGCTCTAACTGCCACAACTTTGCAGTATGTGCGTTTGCCCCATTCATTCAATAGAGCGCTGTGCTATAAAACAGGACAGTAGGGTGAAAACTGTGATGTTTGAAGTCTGCCTAAACTGAAATAAGTGCCTGTCACCTGCAGCTCTTTACATAATCTCCCAGTTGACTGCAGGTGGAAATCTTTTAACATGAAGCAGCAGCAGGAAGTCTGCATTTTCATTGAAAATATCTTAAAATGATCATGTGATTTTGTTTTGTTTTTGGACTTATTTTTAACCTTTAACAAATATTGTGCCTCTAAAAATTTGGATATTGCACTTAAAAAGTTAGATAAATTGTAAAGCCCTATTTGAGCTGTGATATAACAGCAGAACTTTAACACACAGTGACATGCAGCTTTTTCTTTTGTTCACTGTATAACCATACAGGTTGGGCCAATCAGTGTACAATAGCAGCACAGTCAAGAGAACATTTCCCACCCTGATATTGTATTGAAATGTAAAGGGGTGCTGAGTTATAACAATGTATGAATGCATTCAATCAAACTGTTGGAGAGAAGGCACAGGTTTCTGCCAGTTTCCAATGTTGGTTCTGCTGAAGTGGTACTTGACAATTATAAATACTTTTCCTCCTCTGTAGCAAGTGAATCAAGCGTTTTTGGAATAAAAGATTTGGTGGCTGTTTCTCTAAAAAGTGCTCAGTAATTATGGCATTATTCAGAGCACAATAGCTTTCCTTTAAATACAGGCGGCATGCGAGTAGCATTCACTGATGCAGGAGTTGTGATTAGAGAGAAAAAGAATGTGATTTTCTTCATTAGAACGGACAGTTTTGTTGCTTTGCAAAGTTTTTCATTCCTAAAAGCCCATGCATCAGAAGATGGAGAGGAAGATAATGAGATTGAAGGGGGTGATGGTAAAAAGAGCTTTTACCAGAAGCCTGAGATACAGAGTGGAAGAACAATCAGAAATGAGGACTGAGTGAGAGGCTGACAGTAAAAGGAGGAGGGGGAAACCAGCTCTCATTTGTCAGGTCATTTGTAAAGATTTCTCAGTTTGAAAGACCGCAGAAAGAAACAGAAAAACAAAGATCTGTTCTCCTCGTGCTGCTTGTTACTTTATTACAGCTCACGGAACAGATTAATCAACATAATGCATTTAAACAATTATGCTAGATTTGATCTGGCTGCAGGGCTAATTCAATAGAGATCCCTGGTGATTTACGAGGGCCGGTTTATTGTTGTGCTGGGCTGGAAGGTCCGATGTCCCAATGGGAGATGACTAAGAGGCTCTAAGGAGACCTCAGGAAACATCTAAACTGACATCTCTCAACAGAACACATCACTATAAATATCTGACAACCTCTTAAGATTTTTTTGAAAACCTTTGGAACTTGAAACAAACTTTTACATTTACAGTTTATAGCTTTCTTTTATTTCTCTCTTAACCTGAAGTCCTATTGATCCCATTCGGAGCACATTCTATTAAAAGAAATAAAAGGAAATAAATAATTGGGGCCTAGAAAAACACGGTTGAAATGAAGTCACATTGCAATAAAAATGTTGTTCCAGGAACATGTCAAAGATGTGGTGAGATAAAGGCAGAAGTACTCGAAATCACACTTGCATCACACGTTTGAATAGAACACAGCCATCGTTAACGTCATTAGTAACATCTGTGCTTTTCTTGCCTTACAAGACAAATTATTACCTGTAAAAATGCCCATAATAAGGGTGTTATTCTGTGTTAACAGGTGCAACATAATGGCTTTAATCAGGCTTAAATGAAAACACCTGCCTGAATGAACCATGGTTGTGTTGGGGCATGAAAAACCACTAGAATTAGAGCTGCAGTAGTAAGTCTAACCATCCATCCATCGCTATTTTGGGCAGTCTGTCTTTGTAATAATTCTTCATCTCATGTTTTGTCTCCTACCTCATATCCACACAAGCAGCCACCTGCACACAGAAAAATAATATAATCGCCACTGGTCAACAGCTGTTCTAAGATCTGGTATAAAATTCCCATGTTCTTTGTTAAAGCCAAATTGTCTTTCTTCTGTGATCTTAGTGCTGCTCATGTCTCAGGGTTATATCTTAAATGTAGGTCTAGACGATATGATTTTTATTGTCATAATGATATAAAAATGTCTGTCATATTTTCACATCTTTTCCATTGCAATGTTAAACTGTATTGTGCCATTATTTATGTCATTTTGGCAACACTTTATGTCCTGATCCTTGCACATAGTAAACCACTTTCTCTTGAGGTGAACTGTGTCCATCAGTGCTGTGAGCCATAGTTGCAGTGTGGCAGTGATAAGTCCATCTGTGCTGCTCATGTCTCTTGTCCGAGACTTGGGAAGCTCTCTTGACAGTCATGACAACCAAGGGCAGTTTGAGGCCAATCCCCTTTTTCCAAGTCCTTTCACCAGGATGAGAGTGAGAGATAAAGGGGACATTGTGTAATTCAAAAGTATTTGAGTACATTGTGGAAACTTAACCTTAACATTAATTCAACACTGTCATTATTCAGTCTTTGTAATTTGTCAGAGATTAAATAGCTTTCACTTCACCTTTTTCCTGTACTGTAAATGTGTTTCACTAGCCTTTCTTTCTTATTCCCCACCCGCCACACTCCATTATCTCTGTTTCTACTCGTCGTTTGCCTGGCTAATGTGCCCCCTCCACTCCAATACACTCTCAAACACTTAAATACTCACACACACACACACACACACACACGCACACGCAGACCATTCAGTTCCGCCAGCTTGTCGGAGTGTGACTGATTGATTACTACCCAGAAGGCTTGGCTTTGTTGATGTCAGAAACAGGACAGGTACCTGGGACCACAGGGGGCACAGAGAAGATTGATGTCTCTCTTTTTCACAACCCCTCCCCCTTTTATTTCTCTCACTTTCTTTCTTCATTTCCATCTCTATCCTGCATCACCCACACTTCCTCACACTCACACTCATTGACCCCCCACTGATTGCTGTCAGGGCTTTTTTAACAGTTGTAGCTAAAATAAGCCAATTTATAGCTTTTTATTTCACTTGAAAATGTAGCGCTCTGTTGTAAATTGTCGTCACTCATACGCATGTTTGTCAGCTGGACGTCGGTGCTTGTCCAATCACGGGCAGGCATGTCAATTAATTGCATACATGTTCAATTTTGCAATTACTTTCTTGCATGTAAATTAAGTTTCTCAGTTGGGGGAGCACATGTGTACACAAATCAATTTTGAATGAAAGCATAGAACTGAAGAAAACATGGGTAAAGACAAGTTAATATAGAGTAATTTGAACAGTGATATACAGCAGAATAGTCGAGTCAGTGAATAGACATAGCATAAGGCTGCATTTCAGGCCGACGGTACCCCTGCACAAAAAAATACAGCCTTCTTGTATTTGAACATTGCCAGTCCTGTGGTGCAGCAGGGATGCTTTTGTAGATGGCTCTGGCAAAACAAAACACAAGGTCGTCCAGCAAAGTAGTTGAACCTGGCTCACCTTTTGCTTCAATGTATAATAATCACTGTCTGGGCTTTTATAACCATTGTAGCTGAAATAAGTCAATTTATAGCTATTTTCTGTTAAATTTCAGCTGTCAGTTGTAAATTGCCATCACTTATACTCATGTTTGTCAGCTGGACATCAGTGCTTAAGTGATTACTTTCCTGCATGTAAGTTATGTTTCTCAGCACATGCGTACACAAATCAATTTTGAATGAAAGCAAAAATTACACCAGTAAGGACAAGTTAATGTAGCCAAGTTTGCACACTACTATACAGCGGATTAGTTGAGTCTGTGAATAGACATAGTATAAGGCTGCATTAAGACTAATAGTACCCCTGCACAAAAAAAACGCAGCTCTCTCATATTTGAACGATGCCAGTCCTGCAGAAGTGTTCTGGTCTTCTCTTTGTAGTATAAGTTTCACTGACCAACCAATTCGAGTGTGCTATGGCTGCATGCAGACAAAGAGACCATGAGAGCTGAAAGCATTGGCTGGAATGCAATCTTTGAACCCTCCGGCTATTGTTTGACAAGGAGTCTCAGCATGTGTAAGTGCAACTGGCTGGTCTCATGTTTGCTTCACTCAGTTTGACAGCGCTGACCTGCTCATGCTCCCTCCCCTTTCTCTTTTCATGTCCTTTTGTTATCAAAAGGGTCTGTCTCACTGACAAAAGCACCAACTGTACCTTGACATAGAGAAGAGCCTTGTGAACCTCGGTGATCTCCAACCAGCCAGTCATCCATATGTCCGCAATCCTGCAGCAGGCTAAAAGGTCATGAGAGGACAGAGAGACGAGGTTTCAAGAGGGGATCACCTTCTTGTCGATGTGCATCAACAGCTCTCGTCCTTTTTCTCCCCCTAACTTCCTCCCCCTCTCTGTGGTTGAGC
>CAFUXE010000306.1:176646-190440 GCA_903364295.1 Serranus cabrilla | reverse complement strand
CAAACACATACGCACAAATGTGCAAACTTGTCCCCGAGGGTGTGACAAGAGGACAGTGAATTAAAGGACGCTGAGAATCGGTCATCTCTGACACAGATTGACTCAGACAGTCATGTTCCTCCACTTCTTCATTCCAGAGAAAAACAACTCCTTCATATGTTGGTATGCATGTGTATAATGAGTAATGCCCTGGCATGGAAAAGTTAATTGCTGTTTAAAACAATTTCACAAAATATAGATACTCTGTAACCACAGGCATAAACTTTGCACTTCAGTATCCAGACTTGTTTGAATTCCATTAGTTGCTTTATTTGGGACTTCTTTCCTGACTGAACTGTGTGTCACAGTGTGATGTTTAATTACTGTACCTCGACCACATTCCCGTCCAGTGACCTTCAGGTGCACAGCAGAAAATGATGCCGCTTAGTTGTGCGTGTGTGGGTTGATAGAAATTGTCCCATTTGTCCTGGAAACCAATTATTTGCTTCCTTTGAATAATTGTGCAATGTTGGTTAAGGTCGAAGCTAGACAACTTCAATTCATCATGACTCCATTTTACTTTGACTCTATACCCACATACTATCATTACAAATAATAACAGAAGGGGAGCAAGCATATAACTCTCTATAGCTGTCCTTTGAAGTCCTTGGGAATGCACACACACAAATCCATTTGATGGAAGCAAAACCACAACACACACACGCACAGAAATAGAAACCAATTTTCAAGCTACAAATATATTTTTCCATCTGTTTATTGTGGAACAAACGTTTGAACAGTGAAGAAAAATGCTCCAGGTAGTTCAGCTCCCCATTTGTGTGTCCTATCTGTGTGAATTAGGAGCTGAAAGTGCTGGTGTAGATATTACCACCCCCCCATATCACCCCCACTCCTTTATCCAAATGTGTAGAAAGACGCAAGGTGGTGCAGACATCAGCAGTTTAGTGAATCTCTGCATGCACTGAGAAATAGGAGGACCTGAGGGAAAAGGTCAAAGCAATATAAATTTGACATGTAGATAGGAAGGGCTTTTTCACCTTCTGGCTGTGTGGGTGTTCTTTCCCACAGTTTTGCACATTACACAGGGCTGTGTGAAAACCGTTCTTTCATCCTCTCAAGTATAATCCTTTTTTTATTTTTGGTTCATGTCATGTGCCTGTACACATAACACATACAAATACCTTTGCCACGTTTTCAATGACATTTCCCTTAAAACCTTCATCTTAACATAACATGTACAAACTAACAATACAAAATATACTGTAGCATGATACACAGGGTGTCCATAAAGTCTCTTTACAATTTAAAAAATTATTACAAAGGCAGTTGATGAAATATCTTAATCAGACTTGTTTTTGTATGTACTCAGTGGTTATCAAAGCTTTTAATCACATTGTATTTAGATATTTCAGGTACCCTGTCGATGAAACAAGTAGTGGTAAATGAACCCCTATAAAAATGGATACTCCTCAAGAGAAAGCATGGTGTGTATCATGGTTTATTGAAACAAAAGCTTCTTTCTGTGAGGTTATGTTAAAGATATCATGTTATGCTACAGCCAACATGGCAAGAAATCGAGTATCATCTTGATGTGCTTCATGCAACTAATGGTGCCCATGTAGAGGTGTATAAAATGAGGCAACAAACTTCAATTTCTACTCCTAATTTTGTAATAATTTTCTCATTTGTCCGTTCATTTGCTTTTGTAATATTTTTTTTTAAGTTGTAAAGAGACTATGGACACCCTGTATATATAGTTTTAAAGATATGAAATTATCTGTCTAGCTTTATGTACCCTTCTTGTTTCCACTACAATAACTACAACTATAGTATAAGTTGCCTGGCTAAAAAGCAATGTGTATCTTTATGCACCTGCAACCACATCCAAGAGTGATGTGACAGGGTCCTGTAGTACACATGTACTTCACTGCAATTCTTCAAGCTGGTGATGGTCAAGAAAAAATATGTAATGGATAAAAAAAAACTGTACTGTAAAACTGTAAAAGCTACTCTTTGATTTGTATATAAAGTGGAACTGAATCTACATCAATGTAGCATTCAAACCATATGAAAGAGTGTTGTGAGGCGAAGATGAAATGTCAAGTATTAGATATTTTAGAGGATCCATTCATAATATGAAGGCACTGCCATACCAAGATTCAGCTGCACTGCAACACGAAGACAAATTACTTATACATGGGTGTGAGTCATTTATTAATACCTACAGGGCTCCAAATATTACAGCACGTCAAAGGTGTAATAAATTTATGATTGTCGGAGTTTACTAAAAATCCTTTTAGTGCTTGGCAGTTTTTTGTTTATAAATAACATGGGTGAAAGGCACCAAGTTTGAACTCGAGCCAAAAATGTACTTTACTGGATGGTAATTTATTTGGATGGTTCAGCACATTATTAAGATTTTAAGACAAAGTTCATTCTTCACTTGGAAACAAAAGTTGATAAAACAGCCTCAATACAGAGACAATTTAGTATCTCTTCTGGAAATGTTTCTGTGGTTTCCTTTTTGGTCAACTGGTTTTTCTGAGGTCCAGAATTAACTTTTGATCTCAACTTTTAAGCCAGCAGAGATGAGTTTAGCAGTCTTATAGCATTATACAAATTGACAATTCATTGTTAGCTATTCCGTTTGTTGAGGAAGATTGTGTCTGTGGATCGAAAGCTCCAGAATGTCTGTGACTGGTCAATTAATGAAAAAAGAAACTGAAACAGTTCTTTAACCAGCCTGATTTTAGACATATCAACGTGTTGGATACATTTGATCCTCCTTACGCTTTTTGGGCTTTGGATTTTTTTTTTTACCATGGTGAAAAGGAACTTATCCCTGTGGCTTTACGGTTAGTCGTTGTTTTTCTTTCCACTGGAAAAACACGAGATCAACCTCACAAAAAACCCCTGGTGTTACTGGGGATTGCCTCATCCACGTGGTAGCCTCCTGGGTCTGCAGTGCTGCGGTGATGCAGTTATCATCACAGCCCTAGATGCCATCTGCCCTTTAAGTGCAACAAAATATCCAACTCAACAGGCCTGAATACACAACCAGTCACAGTGCTGTGGGTTCAAATCATTTCACAGGTTGAGTCAGCACCATTGTTCCACCTGGTAGTTTAAGAGATGCAAGTCTAACCGAGATAAACAAAGTGACTCAAATGTTGGAGAAATGCTGCCGGGGGGCGGGCGAAGATGAGAAAGAGCTGGCGTGTTGGTAGTGTGGGCATACTTTGGCTTCAGTCAACAAGATAAAGGACAAATAAAGCTAAATGTAAACATAGCGCTGCAGCACAGCACTCAGTATGGTGAGTGTAATAGAGAGATAAACTGTTTTATTTAGTACCATAAACCAGGAATGTAACACTGAACATTCAGTTTGAGCTACAATATGTCAGACAGTAAATTCTACAGCTTCTCCACTGTGTGTCTGTTAGTCAACTTTAGCCCAGGAGCAGTAGAGGAGTCTCCTTTGTGCTTCCCCACCAACCTGACGGATGATGGTACTTTTTTAGGCAGCAGTCTACTACACAAGCTTTTTAAAATAATATCACGGTGCACATTTAAGCCTCCCGCTGATTGAATGATGAGATAAAGAAAGTCTGCAAAGTGCGAGATGCCATACAGTCTCTATGGAAAACTGCGGTGACTGATATGAGCTCAGCAAGCTGCAGCAGTCGTTGGGGATGGTTGAACTTTTTTCAGCAAATTGCAGAAGAGTCAATCAGTAAACACTGTCCTGTGAACTTCTTTCCACCAGAAACGCATGAACACAAATGTATTTATAACATAATTATTTTTATAGCTGCTACAGTTGGGAACTAAAGCATCATTTGGTTGATTTTCCTTTTTTTGTAGCAAACACTTGAAAGTGTTCTTAACCACTAAATATTTTAAATATTCTTTCTTACTGTTCATTGTTCAGCACACAGAATTATTAAGAGCTCCCCGGTGAGGACAGAGAAACTGAACATTTCCAAAGTGCTAACATTTCAGAAACAAGAAAAACTAAAAACACAGACACACACAGAAGTGCTGGCGTACACATACGAGGCAAATATACACCCTTCATTTGTGCATTCTCATACAGACCCACACACTGCTGGTGGCAAAATATCTATTCACACATTCCCACTGACAGTGAGATTTTAATGGGAAGGGACAGCCTCCCCCAGGCACCAATCAATCAGCATGTCCTCACGCTCTAAGACAGCCTTCATGTGGGACAGGCTTGGTGATGAAGTCCAAGTTTTACGACTGATGTTTGTGCGTGTATGAGAGTACAGTCTTTGTGTGCAAATAGCCACGTCTGTAATTGTTTTGATCAAACCCTCACAAATGAGAGGCAACGGGATAAAAGGCAAACTCATGCTGAACACAGGATGGGATTTCTCTTCATCAGTCTGTCTCTAACCTTCTAACACTCTCCCCGTCTTCCTCGTCTCCATGACACACACAACAGGCACGTAGAAGTGATTTCTGAGGGCTGTATTGAAAAGTTCATCATGAGTATAAAATGACCTTAACAGAAAGAGTGACAGAAAGAGAATGAGCAGAGGGCTGAACGTGGGAAGTGTGCATGTTGTAACTGATGGTGTGTGTGTGTTTGAGAGTGACAGAAACGGAATGAAAGGGAGAAAATATATTTCGGTCTCCTGTGAATTTCTCAGGGCTTTTGAGGAGGAAATTCTGAAGGCAATGATGAGTTGAGTTTTCTTAGAGTGATTGTGGCGGGAGCTATGAAAGCATATTAAGATTTTTTTTCAATCTGATCATAACGCTTAGTGAAAAAGTGACGATGTTTTTGTATGGCTGGCTCTACAGTGGACTAATTCTTGGCGAGGTGCTGCTGTCACTTGGAGTGCTGTTGCTGCACTGAGTTAAGACATGTAACCCCCTATGAAACCATCATGTATCATTTTTACAATTTAGCATTTGTACGGATTAAACAAACGAGATCTGGCGTTAAGCAGTCAGATTTAGAGGTGCTGGTAGGTGGATTTTGTTGCTTTTGGACAGAGCCAGGCTAGCTCTTCCCTCTGTTCCTAGTCTTGGTGCTAAGCTAAACTAACAGGCTGCTTCATGTTTCATGTACAAACATACTTGTGTACCACTCCACAACCAGGTGGAGAGGTACAAACAAGTGTGTTTCACAAAATTATTCCTTCAAGACGATCAAAAGCACTTGAGTAAGGTTAAGGATATATTATGGTGATTATTGAAGCGAAGGTTGGACATATTGGGAAATAACCTTATTTGCTTTCTTTCCCAGAGTTAGGTGAGAAGATTGACACAACTCTCATGTCTGTACATTAATTATGAAGCTGCAGCCAAGAGCTGGTTATCTTAACTGAGCATAAAGACAGACGGCCTTGCTCTGTCCTAAGGTAACAAAATCCACCAGACAGCTGTAAAGCTCACTAATTAACACATTTTTAAAAACGACAAATTGTAGTTGTGGTCCTGGGGCCTTATCGTCACCTTGAAGTTGCCAGGCAACCAACAATGTCATTGTCAGACACTTTGCATGCCTGTGCAGCTCCCTGACCAGTGTTGGGAGGCTTGCTTTAAACACATCTTATACTCCAGAGTACTGAATGCATGCCCTAAAGTAAAATATTCAAATTCAGTAATGTATTCTAAATATTTTGGAATACTTAAAAAAATGTTGTGCTGAGCTAGTTTTTATTGGGTCTTTTAAATATCCATGCCAAGACCAGTCCTGACAGTGTCCTGGCTGTGTCAGCAGCCCAGCCATGTTTACATTTTTTTCCCATTTGAAAAAAGAAAAAAATGTCTCATTATGATTTAATATAAATTCTAGAGCAAATAAAACTAGAAAGACACTTGAAGAGCAAAGACCCCCACTAAGACCACACCCTAGCTAACGATGTTTAAAAGTGGAAAAAGAATGAATGTATCCGCTCCATGATTTGAATCTGCTCCAAAATTTTCTGAATTTGTCTTTGGCCTGAGTTACATCGTTCATCATGTTTCATGAAAATCAGGCTGGTTGTTTTTTCCATAATCCTGCTGACAAACTGACAAATCAAGAGACAAACCCAATTAAATACATCACCTCCTAGGCAAAGGTAATAAAAGAATCCCTTGAAGTAATCTGTATTTGAAGACAGTAAGTGTCTTATGAATACCATGAATTTCAAACTCTAGAGGAATGCAGTTACTCTTATTTTGTATTTTAAAATATGTAATCCTGTTACTTGTATTATATTACCCCGCAACCCTGGCCAGAAAGTTTGAGGAGAAAGGCACTTCCCGTTACCGCATGTCATATATGATCACACTACTTTCTATTTTAGCAGAAAATGTTGCTAGTGAATGTATATATCTATTATAAGGTGCATATAAACATTATTCTCAGGAGAAAGCATTGCAATTAGAAAGACTGTATAGAACCCAAGAGAGTGTGTATGGCTGAGGAAGCAGAAAAAAGATAAATGTAACAAACGACATGATAAGGCAGGAAGGAGGTAAGAATAACAAAATGCCACATTTTTCTGTTGATGTTAAAAGACACTTCAGATATCTTGCGTGCCATTGTGTGTGTTTGTGGGCCTCATATTTCTCCATCCTGGTGGCTACATATCTCCTTCCTGCCTTTCGTCATTTCTTATCCTCGACTTCAGCATCTGTCTGCATCTAAGTGATTCCTCCCCCCTCTATCTGCCCTCCGTCTCTCTGTCCTACACCTTCTAAGTGACCAATTCCTCTTTAGTTAATATGCCCTTCCTTTCATCTCCTCATCCCTCCGTCTTTGTCTTGTTTAATCTATTTGCTCTCCAGAATTTATAGTATATCTTTTATCTCCCTCCGTCCTCTCAGTCCTCCCTTTCTTCCCCCTCTAGGGCAGATCTGAGTAGCTCTAACTTTTCCCTCCCTCCAACCCCGGCTTTCATCTCTTTTGGTCACCTTGCATCCCGCTGCCTCTCACCTCCACTTCTAACCCGCTCACCACGCCTCCATCCGTCCCTTTACTGCAGCCAGTTTCCGCTCCCTCTGTCCTCTCTTCCAAACTTGTTCTCCTTCACCACCAGCCTGCGTCTGCCTCTTCCCTCCAGCTTTTTTGTTTTCAGTTTACTCCTTCCATGGTCTGTGGCTTCCCCACAACCTTCCCTTGCTGTTGAGTCCCTCCCACTATTCACCTATCTCTCCATCTCTGCGTCTTTCCCTCTGCCCAACAGATCTTTCTCTGCAGGTCTTTGTACACCTGAGAGCACACCACCATCTGCTCACTGCGTCTCTTCCTTTGCCTTACATCTTTCAGTATCATATCCTGCTCCTCTCTTCCCGTCATGCCACAGTTTTCTCTGAATACATTTAAATGCATCAGTCTTCCCTTCAGGAAACACACTTCAGAACAACTGAAAGATAAGATTTAACAGCTTTCTTTTTCACGTTTGTATCTAAAGGTTCTGTTTATTATTCTAATACATAGGTAATACATTTTTTATCTCATTAATTTAACAACCACTTACAGAAAAATTACAAAAGGTCAAGCCATTTACACAAATCTTATTTTTTTTGGTTTAATTTGAAAAAGAACCATAAGGATAATTATGACCCAGAAAACAATCCTTATATAATTAACTGGCCAGACGTGAATAAGTACCTTTTTTTTGTAACAGTTGTCTTTCTTTTTTTTCTGGGTATTCCATTGCATCTGAAATTAAAGATTTAAGTTAATGAGGTAGTGATGCATCCTGAGGTCCTGATGTCAGGTTTGTTGGTTTGTTAAATAAAAAGAACAACATTTTAAAAGTCCCCCCTTCAATCAATGTGTTTTTATGTTTATGTCCCCTAAAATGTTTGACATTGACTTTACTTTACATATTATATCTGTGCAAAGTTTGTCACTACAGAGATGTTTTCAATTCCCTCCTCTAAAGAAGATACTGGGGCATTTCAAAACGATTTGAGATTCAAATGTATGCCAGGCAATCTAGATTAGGTACGTCACTACTTTGAAAAACCCATTATAAGTGGTTAAAAAAAACCCTGGAACCTCCAGTGCAGCACAGACCTGTCAGTACAGAGAACACACTGCAACATCATAGCAGGTATTACTTTACATTTCACCACCACGAACACTCTGTCAGCCTATGCCTCTAATGACCCAGCAAGCTAAAACATGCTAACTACACTTACTATTCTTATGCATCTGAAAGTTTAATGCTTAATGAGGGAGGAAGAGAATGTGTGCCTCTAGCCACTTCTTTATTATTTTCTTTTTATGCGTGGTAAACCATGTTAAACATAAGATAATATTACATATCTGAAGGAGGACTTTAAGTGTTGCTGTTGTTTAAGTGTTGGTTTTTCTTCCATTTATTTATGAGTCTCTTACTCTATCTAATGTTGGCTTATTAGTGTGTTTTGGTGCCAACTTTGATGATTAATTAAATTCACCTCAATTCAGGAATTCCTTTGTTTCCATGTGTGTGCGTGCGTGTGTAAAAGTATGTGCTCTTGACATTCTAATTTCTTTTTTTTTGTCTGTTCTCCTATTATGTCTTTGTTTCTTTACAATATGTGAAGGCCACTTGTTATGAGTCACTGCTGTTTTTTTCCCGATGAAGTACAGTTGTTTCCTGTGAAAGTGATTAGAGACTATAAGAACCTCCTCATCAGGTACACTCGCTGTGTCTTGGCACTCACTCCTCTGGAGCGTGTGTGATTGTGTGTATGTGTGTGATTGCATATGGGAAGGTGTATACTGTGTTAACAGACGGTTTCTGTGTGGGAGACCAGAATATATGGCCGCAATGGGATGTCTCTTCAAGTGATGTAAAGGAACTGAAAAGAAGGTTGTCACCTGTGTGTGCATGTGTGTGTTTGAGAGCTAAGTGGGAGTTTGGCACCTGTGTGCTTACTGCAGGGACAGAAACACCAACGCATGTCAAGTTGTACAAGGACAAGGTGCTGTTCCTGTGTCTCTGTGTGTGTTTGTGCTCTTGCATGTCTATCTTTGTAAAGAACGAAGTACATTTTCTGATTTCTCTAAGTTTTAGATTTAGGGGTTAAGGGTTTTAGAGACAACTATACCAATGATCGCCACTGTACAAGTTTGTTTCTATTCTATACCAACTCCTGAGGGAACTATCTTGTTCTAAAGCTGCTAATATTCCTTTTGCTAACCTGCTAATTGCTAACTGGGTCTCTCTGCCATTCGATGCTTGGCAAATAGTGTATACTAGTATTTTAGAGATGGTTTCCTAAAAACTGCTGTAGCTTAAATTGATGCTTGATTTGATGCTACGAATAAAAACAGGCATCAGAAAAATCAGGCACTTCTGGACCAAATACAGACTCCACATCAGTAAAATGTAATGAAACGCCAATCAGTACCCTGATGGCTGAAGCTGTGTTTCAGTTATACGAGAAGTTTACCAGGCACCAATTTGGATTATTATTTATTTATTTTGGACTAAAAGTATTGAAGCTGTGGATAACATTGTCAGAAGACCAAACGGCTGTAATGTTTTTTGTTTTTTTATTATGCGATCCTCTTCTTATGCAGGCCTGCATGGCAATCTGATAAACATTTTTTACATTATACAAAATTAAGTTTGTGAGTGCTTGTCAGTTATCACCTTGTAGTTATCACCTTGTAGTTACCACCGTGAAGTTTAGGTTTCACCTCATATAGTTTGCCTAGAGATGCGTAACGGAGCAAGAAGTGGCCCACACCCTCCTCCTCGGGAGTGTTACTTAATATTGCATGTAGTGCAGGTTATGAACAGGATTTGAGCTCTTTTAACCTTTAAAGTCGGAGATTAGGGGGTGCGAAATCTTCTCCAATTCCCTAAGTTTGTTTTTAAGAATGACTCTAATTCTCTGTAAATGCAGAGTCTCTGTCAACTCAGTTAGCCAGAGTTTGACAGGAGGCACTTATGTCTTCTTCCAAAATAGAGTGATCATCCTCTTAGCAGTGAGAAGTCCTTAGGATAAGAGGCATTGCTGCACTTACCTGAACCCTTCCGTTATTCCTATATTAACAACATGTTTGATTTACAACACATTGCTATTTTAATGAGAGGGGTGTCTGGAATACAATATGTGTGTGTGGATGTATAAAGATGGGGAACAAGTCCAGAACGGTACTATGGTAACAGGAAAGTGTGAACATGATGGTAATTATAACTAGAGGCTGATGATCTAAGAGTTAAAAAGAGTTTTGGGGTGAGAAGTAGAAAGAAGTAGAAAAGAGAAAAAAATGGACTGGGAAAAGAAGTTTGCATTGCCAGTTTCACTTTGTGAGTCAGATTGTGAGTAAAATGTGTTTAAACGTCTGAGAATCAAACCGACTTACCAACAGCTGACCTCTACATCTAACAAGTTGAAGCACCACACTGATAAAACCATATTAAGATTCTCTCAGAAACTTTTGTAATTATTCTCTCTACGCAGAAATTTCTTTTATAAGCCCTCCCATTTGATTTTAAAATAAAAAACATGCATCTTTATTAGGCAACACACAAAAGCGCAACTCAAAAAGAATTGATGTACTCAGCCCTTCACTCTCTGGACTTTACCACTCTGCTTTCAGCACGATGCTACTCGGAAGATTTAAAAAAAAGAAAAGATGATCTTCCTCTGCATGGGGTACTCACTGAAATGTTCCTCTCCTGACACTCGGGAGGCAAAGGACGTGCTCATTTTGTGGGCTGTGGACTGAATGTCAAGTTTAGATAGGTGTGGAGCTGTGAGTGTGCACACACCCATGCACGCTGATTTACAAACACACACATACACAAGGATGAAGGGATTAACGTCATACTTTTTGGCTCAGAGCTGCTTTTCACACTGATATTTTATTCATTTTATACACAAGGAAAAGAACTGAAAAAGGTCACAGAGCTTCACTCTGCATTTTATTTCATGAAATCTGAGGTGAACTTGTCACTCGGATACAGCTTCTTATCAAATTTATTTTCAGTGTTTTTTTATGAGCCATATTATGAAGGGAACAAACTTTGCTATGTGCTTCTGTATGTTGGCATCTAAAGAGATACATTGTACCTGGCATTTCCACAAATCCGCTGATATGATGCATATCATGACTAGAGCCTGACAAATATCTTAGTTGACAGACATAATTGTCCAATATTAACCTATCAAAGGCATATCGTATTGGTGTATATGCTGCCTGACACATACTCTTATGAAAACTTAAAAGAAATTATACTTTATCGCCACCATATCAGTTAATTTTACCCTCCTAAAATCAGTATATGCATCAGGCTCAAAAATCCCTTATTGGTCAGACACTAATCAAAACATGGGCTGAAATTCAATATATTTTGATTAAGTGCAATATTTTAACCAGGCGATACCTTTCAATGTTTTAATTGAATGTTATGGAACATTTCCATAGTATAAAGACCTCAGCTCCAGTAAAGTACAAGTAAATCTGAGTAAAAAACATTTTTATCGTATTGCACCAAACTTGTGCAAGCAGAATTGCCAATTGAACATAATTACTGGTCCTGGGAGGCTGACTTGGTGTTTCCCCATGTGTCTGTTCACAGAGGGTCACCAGGCAGACACAGTTGGACTCTACAACAAAAAGGCACCGTGATCTTTACCAGAATAGGGCTCTAATGTCAGCAGACATGTAACATAACCAGTATTATCTTCGCTTGCTGGTATTTACAAAGCTTATGGGTGGGCAGGCAGGTTCTGACATTAAAGAGGCTGCAGTCGCCCGCCTCTCTCTCGCTCCCTTTCTCTCTCTCTCACTCACTCTCTCGCGGCTTTACTCAGTCTCCCTTTTGTCCTCTCTTAAATTTTTTCGACTGGTCAAGTTAATGGGTCTTTAACCTTGTGTCAATGAGCTAGGGGCTTTGGTGTGCTCGCCCACACCACGACTATTCCCTTCCCAATTAGGCAGAGATGCAGGCCAGAGGACAGCTTCAGTGTGTGTTTGCGTGTAAGAGATCCTCAAAACATAGCCCGAGGTGCCCACAATGAGTGCCATTATTGTCGTTAATGACAAAGATAATGGGATACAGACGCATGCAGACACACACACTCACTCACTCGCTCACACACTCTCTTAAAATCAGCTCACACTTCACCCTCCCTACCACAGATATAAACATAATAATGGTTGTTAGAAGACACACAGATTCCCACCAGGGGCTTGTGAAGATAATACAATCAGGAGATTATTAGCATCACCAGACTCGAAGCGATTAATTTTATCAAGAGATTGCCTGATTTGATACCGTACAATTCCACTGTGTGCAGCTGATGTCTGAGAGATTGTATTAAGTCTGATATTAGTCTGATATATTATCAGAGGCCTTTGTGTCTGCAACTAAGGATACCAGTGACCCCATATGAACTGCAAACCAGGCTGTCTTTGGGCCTTTTTGAACAAAAACTGAACTCGGGGAACTAAATCAGTCAACGGAGAGAATTTAATTTTGTTTGCTTTCTTACCCGAGATCTTATGGACTGTGACGATAAGGTAAATTAGACCACTAAAGGATTTATAGTGGGCCACTAGTGAAAGGATTTTGTAAAGGAGATATGCAGAGGTGAAAAAGGAGGCTGAAGACAGCAGAGAAGCTGTATTCTTATTTGCAAAGTAGTGTTCTCCAGCAGAGCTACACAGAGTTCACAATCAGTTCATAACCCGGTTTACGAGGCACAGTTTGATACAGCAGAAGAAAAACAAATGCACAAGGATACATTTCTTTTCATTTGTTGTGAATAGACTGTAGTGCAACTGTTGAAGACAGACAAATCCTCTTTCTGGGGCGTGAGGTAACATTTTGCCCACTTGCAACTGGCACTGTTGACATTACAAAATAAGAAAACATTTCAAACACTTTTGGATTACATTGAACAAACACTTTCCCAAGAGACAACAGGTCACAACAAGCTATACAATTGAAAAGCATCTCTATGAAACTGACACAATACTGATTGATGGGCACATGTTGATGCTTTCAAATGCAGGCAGACACACAACTATTTTTCACTTTTGCGAGCTAGCGTATTTGTTTTGCGTTCATGTGACGTGAGAATAATTGGAAGAATAGGGTCTCTTGATCTATTTTCTTAGTTATTTTATTGTCATCATGTGTTGTTTAAATGCTCTCAGCAATAAAATAGAACATGCCATGTTTGTAGCGTCCATTTTGTATGCACATCACGACCTAAATATCATGAAGTTGGAACTACTTTCCAACTCCAGGGGCATGTGAAGGCACCATTTGCCTTGGCAAACACAAGAAAGAGAGCTTTTTTGAGTGGCAGGAATTAAAGAATGTCCGTGAACAGAAAACATAACAAGGTACATTCAGGGAAGATGCAGCTGAAGAAGGCCTTTTTTTGCCCTTGTGCTCTGCATGAACTGATTTCCCACCCAGTGCCACGTGTGTTGTGGTCACACACTTCCGCACATATCTCAGATTCTGTCAGTGTTGACTGACACACACACTTATACACACACACACTAACACACACATTAAGAAGTCTTTTGCCAGGCCAATTATTGTAAATACAAATTTTACACTTAATTGAGTTTCCTGCTTAAATCAAGCATGAAAAATTCCTAAAGGCACTTCTGCCACAAGTGAAAAACAGAGATAGTGTGTTTGTGTGTCTGTATTCTCGCATTTGTTTGTTTTTTGTGCAGACTGACTAAAAGTGACTGTTTGTTTGTGTGAGTTATGGGGTTGGCATCTTGCAACACGAGACCCCCTCTCCTCCTCCTCCTCCACCACCACCAGCACCAAATCCAACTTAAAGCTTTCC
>CAFUXE010000306.1:131181-146142 GCA_903364295.1 Serranus cabrilla | reverse complement strand
AGACAGTGAGATGGGAGAGAGAGAGCGCTGAAGACAGAGGTCTGGGACACCTTCTGCCAGTATATTGTGTCTGCCAAGACCTTCTCCTTATGGGAGCTCCCTCAACATGAGGCTTGGCACCACTTCTGACTCCACAGTGATTACAAATGAAGACACACTGTTTGTTCTGTTCTCCTTGTTCATGTGCGTGTCTGTGTTTATTCTTCCAGATTGTTGTCCTTGTTAACATCTTTAATTCTTCTTTGTGTATGGATTTTCTTGGGGCTGCCTCTTCACTAATAGAGGCCCAGAGCTTTTTTTTTTCTTTAAAGGGATACTTGATGCTCCGACATACCAACAACCCATATCATTAATAATTCACAATGTTACAGTTGTTTACAGAATCATCAACCAACACAACTGAACTGAATCTGACTGCAAAATATTTTGTATTTTTTTTCCAAGCAACCCTGGGGATGAGAAATGCAGATGATGAATGCAGTTCTTTAAATGACCACTTGAGGTTGGATCCAAAAGAGAGTTTATAGAGTCCCTATAGATTCCCATGTTAAATTTTAAAATTAAAATAAACATGTTTACAGCATGGTACAAAAAAACTGTAGCCAGTTTCCCTGTGAATGGGCATTTTGCAGATGGCCGCCAAACTGAGCGTCATAATGGCTGATGACATGGACACTACAATACATCTAGGTTTCATACAGCCTATGATTTTTTTCTTACTAAAATAAGTTAGAAGTTGAACTTGAAGTGTACTGCCTTTGATACTTAACTGTTGAGCCGTATATGTTGTAGTTATTTGTTGCTGTTTTATGATGCCGCTCTCTTTGGGTTGACTGCATTAATGTGAGGGAAGTGTAGGTTTTGTGGCTCACAGGCACCCCTCTCAGTGGATAAAGTACAGTAAAAGCCATTGGTAGTTTTGTGACAATGAAACACCATGGGATTTATGTCTGAGATAGGTTAAAGCCAAGTCAAAGTTTAGTCTTGCCCCTCTCACAGAGCATACCTCAAAAGGCTGCACAGTGGGCTGGATGATTCTGCATGAGAGTGGGCATGAAACTTCCAGTTACACCTCACTGGTGACACTTATGGCTAAAGAAACAGACACGATCATGTGTCATTGCTGTCTACAGCCTCCCCAGGTCAGCTGCAGAGTTATCATATTATATGTTGCCAAGTAGCAGAAAGGTGAAAATCCACACAATCCTGCACTGGTGTGAGCCTACTTTAATGGTTTTGCAGTGAATATTCATGGAAATTCGAACTGTGCTACGGCACATGAACGACATATTTTCAGTTTCAGAGGTGTTCGCCTCCTCAAATAGAAAATACCACAAAATGAAAAGAGATGAGCAACTCTAGAACAGTACTTCACCCAAGAACCATTAGTTGCAGAACACATGGCCCTGCTTAGATTCAGTTTTAAGTTAATTAAATTGAAAATTAATAAAAAGAATGAATCAAAAGGTGCTAAAAGAAGCGGCAGTTTCAGAACAGTGTTTGTCAAAGCACACACTGAAATAACAAATTCAGCTGTCAGTTTATATAAACTAAGCAACTTATTTTCTGATCCTAGGGCTTTTCTTGGTGTTCTTACAAAATCTATGTACAGTAGCTAACTATGGATACAGACATATGTTCATCAAATTACATGTTTCAATTCATTAGAAACAGTTTTCACAATTATAACAGTTTCAATTGGCAATGTTTCAGAAAGGTGTTGATTTAACGTAATGATCATGTTGGAGGCAGCAGTTTATTGAAACCAATCTCCGTCAATATTTATGCTTAAAGGAGCTCAGCTATAAGAACAAAGTTTCCCTGAAAATATACTTGGTTTGGTCTGCCAGTTTCAAGATCATGTGGAAACAGCTGTAGGAATGGAGGAAGGTGTTTAAAAAGTGCAACTGACTTGAGCTGCTAAGGTGTTAACTATGCTGACTGCCTAACTTGGATGATTTTTACTCAAGTGTTGCTCTCACTTCAGCCCCCCGACTGTTTTCTCAGGTGCTGTGGCATCTGGCCTCCTGACTGTACTGCTGCAGTAGACTTTTGTCATAAGAAAACATTATCTCACTCAACTCTTTTGACATGGATAAGCTAAAGGGACAGCCACACTAATAGCCGTAATTATAAAAGTAACAATTTATAGTTTGAAATATTATTTGAACCTAAGTGGATTGCAGGAGTCCATACCTCAACTTTAACGACAACAACAGTGACAACTGATACTGTTGGATCACTTTCAGAGTGATTTGATGAAAGACGGACATACACACAGCTTGTCTAGTTTGCCATTTACAGAATTTGATCTTTGTGTAGTTGCTCACGTTGTTTTAGCTATAGTTATGATTATAGTTATTGTTCTTTGTGTGGTCGGCACTTAACTCAATTTAGGCTTGTAGTTTATATCTTCCTATTGCCACCATAATTATTTTATGAGGAAGAATCTGCTCAATCTGACATTCTGTTCATGGTCATGTATGACTGTTAAATTTCATGTCCTTTTTAGTTTTTGTTCCACAACACTTAAACTGAGCTCCACCTTATTTGTATTGTACAGTTTGTGTGCTGAGCCATGACACATAAATATTATTTATTCAAATAAAAAAAAATCTATTCTATCTTATATACAGTAGAGTTATTATTTGAGCCATATGGGATGATGGAAAAAGACACACGCATAGTCAATTCACCTCCATGTTTATGTGATGTGAAACAAATTTGAGCAGCACCAGGGAGAGATAGTTTTTATAGAAGTGTTTATGGCTCATTGACATCCTGTCGCTGTGTTTATGACTCACTGTGCCCGTCACACCACTAAACAGCCTGACTCCCTCAAGGGCATCAGGACCAATCAATATAGACAGAACCAGACTTTAATAATCCAGCAAGACATATTCTCTGAGGTTTATTGCTGGCTTTGCAATGCACGCTAATGCACAAGAGACAAGCGCTCAAGTTTATTTTCATAATGGGTACAATACATGGGTGGGGCTGAATCTAAATGTAGCAGATCATTTAGTCACCGATATACCCAACAATTACTGAAGCACAGGTTACAACAGCCTCATCCAAAGTGGGAGGTTGTATTCAAAACAATATGCTGTGCTCTCTGCTTCTTTCTATCACAGCAGGCATTGTACATATCAGAAATGATTGGATTCTTGCACAGCCATAATGGCAACAACATTCAGATGTGCACAGCTTGCTTGTAATAATATAAACTCATATCCCTGGTGGATTTTCCATGATAATGAAACGTATTATGGGTAGAACAGACGCTCTTAGACTATTGAGTGAAAGGCTGCGGATGTAACGCGTCGGATAGCATAAATATGTTGATTTGAATGGGATAAAATGTGGAATCAACCCATCCCACTAGCCTCACATGTTTACACACAATACATGATCCTTTATGTAACGGATAATTTTCAGAAAATTTGAGGGAACTAAAAACCTACCTGGGCCACATTTTCCATTGTTCCACTTGAATAAATGGATCACTTCATTGTGTTGATTCTGAGCCTTCTGCTGTCCCCTATCATTGACAGAGAGGTGATTGTTGGAGTTGGTAGCATTGCTATGGTAATACACAGTGAAATGGCATTGTGACAACTGTGATCTAGCTTTGATTCCAGTAACTGCTCTCCCAGCAGGGTGAAAATGGGACTCAGCTTAGCCTTGTCATACAACAAAAAGCACTTAGTGGGAATGCTTATGAATAAATACGCCAAGGCAAAAGGCAGGCTGCTCCAAGACAAGCTTTTGACAAGCTGGCAGTCTGCCATTTTGATTATCTAAATTCACCGCTAAAGAGCTATGAAATATGAGAAAAACTATCAACCGACATCCCTTTGGCAGCCACAGGAGATGTAACTGTTGTGTATTTGTCCAGTAATGACTTCTCTCCCTCTTGTCAATATGACCTTATCTAAACCTTACCTCCAATGTGTGTCTAGCTGGCCACAATTTGAGCTCTAGATGTGCAGATTAGCACCAAACCATTTGAGGAAACTTGTGTGATTTACTTGGTGCTTTCAGTCACTGCGGACTGGAAATGTTTAATAGCTGTTACCTGCCACCTCAGAAAACATTCTCCTTAGAGGTTATGGTCTTTTTTACTAGTTTCATGCCTGACCAGTCACTACCATTGTGCACTGTGTGATTTCGTCTGAGAGCTTTGACCCTTTCAAAGTGTGTTTTCACTTCATAAAAGGTGTTGTTACATTTTGGTCGCTGATAAGAAAATACTCTATTCAGTGTACTAAAAGACTCACAAAATAATCCGATTTTTTGAATAATGATTGCCCCTTGTTAAACAAGCTAGCTAGTTGACTCTTGCTTTAGCTGATGGTGTAGCTTCCTCTCAATCCGTTCAGTGCTCGTCAGTGCTGCATTATTATTTACAATTTATGTTTTAAAAGTAGCAACGTTCTATTCTTACCGCTCTACCTCCAGAGCCATGCTATCAAAAAAAACTGGCCTTTCTTCAGTATTTGTTCCCACAATTGAAGCTAGAAAAAAACAATATTTTGTAATTAATTAGTAAAAAGTAACCCTTTGTTTGCTATGCTGGCATGCTATGCTCTATTGTCCAATATTTTGTGGATTGTGTTTAGAAGCAGCTATGAGGCCTACATTGCTCATCCAATATAGATGTGAAGAATCTCCCATACCCTTAGAGTTTAAAGTCAGCACTTCAAACTCACAGCCTGTTTTTCATTCTAAATCTAATGTGCTTGGGTAGAGACTAAACAATGACAAATATACCTCTGTCCTCATACGTTTTGACTTCTTTGTATATCAATACCCCTATTAAGGGGATATCCATCTTTGAATGGCCTCTCAAGAGGTTTCCTTCCATTTTCCTCATGTGCTCAGGTTTTCGGGGAGTTTTCTTTGCTTTTAAGAGAGCTTCGACTGGTTCAGGAACCGTTGCTGATGTGAGTCTGTAAACTCCATTGAGACATTGTATTTGATACAATGGCTCAATTACTGTGCTGCTCACAAGCACTGGTGCGTCCCACTAAAGATTTCATGAGCACCAGACCAAATTTAGAACTACCACTTAATTTGACTTCTGATGGGCAACACATTCATACTTTTTCCATCCTACTTTTGCTACTCATCAGTGCTGTAGTAATGAAGACATTTTACAGATATAGCAATTTGCTGTACTTGTGTGTAGATCAAATGAAAGCATAGAGTTGAGTGCAAAACATAAAGTTACCTATGTCTAATACTCACTGCTGCAGTTAAGATCCTTATGTCTTACAGATGGAAGACTCAGCACTTCCTCAGGATAGTGTTTGTTGTATTTGGCCTCATTTTACCTCTCCTGGGTCATTTTCCTTCTTTGCAATTGTGAGTTGTCTAACATCTGCTGGTCTTTTTAAACACACAACAGACATACAGTAGGTTATGAAGAAAATAAGTCATATTTACTTTCGGGCTAGCACAAAAGCTATTTCTGTAATGAACATTTTACCTTATTTGTATGTTGGAAAATCAGCCCAAAACAGGGAAAAAAAGAGTTGAGTTGAGATGTTTTAGGGGGCTAGCTGCTCACTGTAATAGGTTGAATGATCAAAGACAGTTGGACAGGTCTAGTCTGTGGGTCATAGAGGAGGAGATGATGAGGATCATTGGTCTGGAGGCTGAGGTAGGGTGCTGCTATCACTCAACACGATGGGGAGTCTTTGTTCAAAACAACGGCTATGTGGAGGTGTATTAACATTCTGCTCTCATTATGTGAGTGGACCTGCCCATATATTGCTGCACTGAAAAGATGAAACACTCTGAGGCAATGTCCTGACCATGGGAAACTGCCAATCTAACAGGCCCCGAGGTCATCTTGATCTGTGTGCTGTCGTTTGGCCCTGACTGGCCCACACATTGAAGAGGACCAGGTTATCTTTTCATTCTTTGACAAAATTGTCCCCTTTTCACCCTGTTGGTCTTCCAGGTTGTCTGCATTATCTAAAGATGACTCACCGTGCTCTGGGTTGTACTTTTCATCATCTTTATCTTCAGGTGTCTCTTCTTCCTTTTCTTTAATGTTATCGTGTTCCTCTTGAGCATCTTCATAAAAAATGAGGGCAGGACCTTTTGGTCATACGCTCATGGAATTGAAAAATACAGCAATAAGGGTACAAGCTTGTGCAGCACCTTTGAATCCTTATGTCCTGACTGCTTGCTTCATGTGAGGTAACTATCATTTTACACAACAAAGTATGTGTACAGTAGGTTTACCGTAATCCACACAGACAAACCAACTGACATCACACCAAAAAACATAACTGCTTTTCAAGATTTTTTTTGACTACTTAGAGGTTCCCTCTAGAAAAGTAATGAAATGTCAGTCTGAAAAAAAGAAAATTGGGATATTTTGGGTCAAAACATAAAATGGAACAAGTCATGTACTTGTGGTGTACAATAGCTGTTGGAAAGCTTTATCTGGCTTGATTACTAGATGATCTCATACATCATTATACATCAAGAGAAATCATGCAGGGCATAATTGTGTCCAAGGCAACGTCAAGTACTGTTGCACAGTAACCTATGAATGAGTCCTTACCATGGTATTATTGTTTTCCTCTGAAGAAAGAACACTGAAAATTACATGACTTATTTTTGTACGATTCATGAATGTGTGTTTAACAAAAGTAATCATGAGTTAAGAAAAATATCTATTCAAATTATGCAGATTGTGTTTTACACTTTCCCCTTATTGTAGTTCTCTGAATCCAAAAATGTCCCCTGATGGCTAATAAAACTGAGAGACTGGTATTACTAAGAAAGATGTGTGGGGGTAAAAAAGCGGTAAGATTACTGAGTCAAGCTTAATTTGATATATGTTATAAATTATGTCACTGATTGGTGTTGATATTGAAACGACTATTAAAATTAGTGGTAAAATATTGTGTGAAACTCTGTGAATATAAAGATTTACATTTACATGCTATGAGGTGAGGTTCTTTCGAGGCCTGAGCCCGGAGTACACCGAAGAGATCCATTTGTTTGGGATTTTATTTGATGTCTCATAAAACCAAACAGCTTCCAATAATCATGTTTCCGGGATGTGACGCCCATATCGTTCAGACCTCCATCAGGGACAAATTGCTTGGATAGTGAATGTCAGATTATGTTTTCATGGGAATGCATCTATATATTCCGCTTCTCCTGTTTCTCTCCATTCATCTCCGCCTGTCTCTCACTCTTTCAACCGGTCTCTCCATCTTACTGTCTCCATCTATTTACCGGTTCTTCTCTATTTTGCTCTCTGGCTTTCTCAAATACACACACATTCAATTTTTTTCCTGCCTTCTCTCTGTGTCTCTCTTTCTCTCTCTCCCTCCTCTCCTTCAGATATCAGTCATACTTCAGCTTGGCTGGGCAGGGCCATGACTGGGTAGAGAGGGGAGGTAATTGAATTTCTCTCCTAGAGTGACTCACATCAACACAGACAATTCAGACATAGCCAGGCGCAACGTAATAGACAGGGAGGGCATCGCGTCGGCTTAGAACCGCAATTAACTACAGGGGGACACAGACGCTTGAAGCCTGAAGAAGAAACCGGGGGAAATAAATGTGACGGCACTCTCTTCAATTTTACAGTCCATGTATTCATGGTTCTAAGACTGATATGTCATTAGAGCAGCTGCTCTTCAAGTGAGAGGAAATCAGAGGGGACTGTTCTTATTCCAGTGCAGGTCAAGCAGTGTTGGTAGAAAAATGTCACCCCATTGGAAGCAAAGTGATGACACTACTCACTTTCAACTGACCAAGACGTGGTGCAGTTAGCTTTCACATATCTGGCATTAATTCACAGTCTGTCTAAAGATGATTGCTAATTGTCAGGGGATAGTTGGTGGTTACATTGGCTGAGTCTATTTCCTTTGGTGAAATTTGTCAAGTTGACCATGTTGAGTGGAAGAAAGAATATACTCTGACTAAGTAAAACTTTCAGCTCTGACTCATATTTACACAATATTTGGTGTAGATTAGGGTTGCTCAGTAATTTTTGTTTCCCTGACTGGTAGCTGACACTCGTTATTCGATCATTAACTGCTAACCGTTAAAATGAATGCATCACATGCAGGTTGATGTGGTTGTAGTGCCGAATAGAGCAGAGTAACAAGTACAGCATTTCCCTTTAATTTAAGTAGGGTAGAAGTAAAAAGTGGTGCAAGATGGAAAAACCCAAGTAGCCTACCTCAAAATTGTACGGTATTGAAGGACCTTAGTTATTTTAATTAATTACTTTATAGTCTCCATTAGACATCACTGGATAAGCATGGGGATTGTTGGGTTTTAACAAAAGCCTGCACTCCTGTTGGGAGTCTTGTTTATCACTTTTACCGAGGTGTTTTCTAATCTTAAATGAGAGTAAAAGGATTTGCATGCTGTTGGGGATGTTCTTGTAAACAACTATTTGTGAGCAGTCAACCATACTATTCGGATAGCTTTTCATAACAATAACTTAGAAACTTCCTCATAGCTTTTAGTATAATAAAAATTACGTTGGAAATTTTCTTTAGGCGGCAGGCACAATACAATTAGTGCTAAGCCAAAACAGCATTTTGTCTATATAGTAATTCTCCACATTGAGCACAGTCTTTGAAACTTTATTTGTTTTCTTAATGGTTATCTATTGTCTGCCATTTATTTGATGTAGGTAAATTGTTTCATACTCTGGTGAAAGAGAAAAATGTGACAAAACATTAAATTGAGCCTGAATCTCAATGACGCCAAATGTAAAAAATCTGTTAAGCTAATGCGTTCATCTCATAAGTGCTCAAGCAATAGTGTAACGTCTCAGACCGTCAATCCTTTATCGACTGAAGCATTTTAAAGGGGAATTGAAGCAGATTAATCATCATGTTCGATATTAGTATAGGGGCGGAGTGTTATTGCACTTGAATAAATGCTCTCCATGGCAGTTATGGATGAAGTGGAGCAGGATCTAATACGCCATCCATTTCCTATTGATTTTGTTCAAGGGAAGGTAAAAAAACAAACAACTGTTATCAACATTGACTGGTACCAGCATTGATTACTATGTGCAAGATGACTGTTCCAATGGTTTCACTTGTATTTACAACTGACTTGGGAAACAGGTGATTTGTGTTTTAATGTAAGCTCAGTAATTAGAATGAATTTCATTTACCTTGACATTTACTCTGTACATGCCATGGATTGTAGCTGTATTAAAAACATGTTTTATTAAGATGATTAAATACAAAAAGGCAGAAAGGGCAGATGCCTGCTGATGCCCTGTCCCCTCAATCGAACACAAATACAAAATGTGTTTGTGCAGGTTTTGAATTGTTGATGGTGGAGTGGAGTGTGCTAAAATGAGCTTTAAATATGTGGAAGTGAACATTGACCCCAACTGTCAGACTACAGTTGAGCACAATAGACCTGTTCATTCAGTCGCGAACAGAGGAGTGTGTCCAGACTGCTCAGCTCCCAGGTATGAATGTGCACAACTTAATGAGTTTATTTCAAGAAAAGATGTAGAGTGTGAAAAAGTCACATTAGTCAACCTTCCCTGGATAAAAGCTTGAAAAGAATCCAGTAAACTTGGCAGGTCCACCCTGGCAGACCAACATAAGCTGTGAGGTAATGAGGTTGCATCAGCTCACCATCTTTCTCTGTGCCCTCATTATATATTTTCATCAACCTGCCAATTGATTACAGCTGCTGCTGCTTTGCTAACGCAGCCAAGATAAAGAATTATGAAGTAATCAACGCAGGCAAGGGACTCACTTTTCTTTTTTTTAAAAAAGGACTCTTTCAGTCATGACGAAGGATTCTGACATTCACCTATCAAGTGAAGTTGTTTCATTTTTCCTTTATCAAGAGCAGTGTGTTGCCTTACTTTAGTGAAATATCTTGTTGTGTGCTGGTACTTGGCCATGACCATCACAGTATTGTAAACAGACATAGATGAACAGAGGCAGGGACAGAGGAAACAAGTGCAACCATTATAACATGCAAATAACATTCAAGGAGACTGTGTGTAAATGCTTCACATTACCAAGATGCTGACACCAGCTCAATGCGATCAGCAGTGCTTTTGTGTTTGAAGGTTATCATGAAGGTTGACAACATTCACTGTGGCAGAGGATACCTAAGTGTATATAAACAACTTTTTTATCCAACAACTAGAATTTGGCAGTCCATTGCAGTGAATATTCTGGTTTAATTTTCAGTGCTATGTATGGTTATATGGTAATTCTGTTGAAGGCACCGCATGATGGCGGGGACTTAAAGGGACAGTTATTATAAAATACACATTTGTGTACATATTAAAACATTTTTATATTTGTTGTGGTGCTCAAAGTGCCTCAGAAAATACAATCTGTAGCTCACACCATAACAATCTAGATTAACAAACAGCAGTACATGGAAGAGGGAACAATGCATACTTTGGATTTGAGGGTGGACTGTCCCTTTAAGAGTCAGCTGCTGACATTGAAGGTGCAGCTTTCTGGACTTGATGCACTGTATAAGGTGGTGTACTGCACTATTGTTACTAATCATTAAGTGTGTCTTTCCTTTGGCTTTAAGAACAATGTCAGAAAGGCAGAAATCAACTAACCAGTGACAGTATTTTGCATAGAAGGATTAGTGGCATATTGTGACTCGGTGCCAGTGTAGCCCAAAGCATGCTGGGTTGGTAGAATGTTCAATACAGTGAATATCAAGCCTGACATCAAACAGTTGTGAGAGTTTTGGCAGATGCTGTCAGCTGAATGGTTTGGCAGTCAGGTTCGGTGATCAGGACACAGCACACATAGTTTGTGAATGTAATGTTGTTCTGCAGCCGGCACTGAAGATTGAATATACAGTTAGAGTTTCACAGCACAACTGAGAATAATCTGAATACATTCATGTGTCATGACTGATGCTTAGCTTCTGAACACAAGTCTGATTTCCATATAATAAACTCGCTAAGTATATGCAGAAATGTGTTCTAATTGCTTATGTGGTATGTGTTGTAGATGTATGACATCCTATTGTATGGTAACTCCTCATATAGCTTCTGTTTATTAATGCATCAGAAGTCAGCTTCAAATTTAGCCAGCCATCTTTATAAGCCTTTGGAGCCAAAGGTCTATCCCATAATGTGTTATAATGTTGCCCCAGTGTTATCAAAAAATGGCATATATTTCTCCAAAGCAGAGAGAAGTTATGGAAATATATTGCTGTGGGGTATTGTGGTTGTCTCAGTGGTGCTGAGCCCATTTATCATGATACTGTGACACCTGGGGGGAAGATTCTCTGTGGGAGATTCCAACACGGAGGCTGATGCCAGATAGTGTACGCACACACACACACACACACGCACACATGCAAGCATGTATGCATACATCTGGGCAAAAAGACATTAAGGTACAGTGCATACCCCAGCTGGTATGTTCAAGTACACGCATGCTGTGCCACATGCTCACACATACAATAACAATCATTGGCACAGATGTCCATGCATGAGCACAAACTCTGGCACTTTCTGATACCCTGGCACAGGTACAGCACCTCCTTGTATTTCCAGCCACATAGACACCAGCTATACACACATGTTGTATGACACACACAAGCTTGCAGCTAAGTATGCACATATGTTCACAAACACAAAGCACATATAGAGCAGAAGTAACCAGAGCAGCACAATAAGACAGGCGAGGCTGAGGGAGACCCAGAGGGTGCGAGAGACTTGAGATATGAGCTTGTTCCATCTCAGTCCACCAACTCTGTGACAGATGAGACATTCAGAGTGGAATAATAGGAAAGATAGAGAAAAGCAGTAAGAAAAGAATGAAAGAAATGAAAGCAGAAAAGGAGGAAAAGCAGTAAGAAAAGAATGAAAGAAATGAAAGCAGAAAAGGAGGAAAAGCAGTAATGGATAGTCTCAAGTGTTCATGTTGGTGGCGACACACAAAAACAACAATGTTGGCACCCACCGTCAGCAGATAACAAAATCAATATACTGTCTCTCTTTTGAGTCAAATCAATACATTTCTAAGTGCCCATTATTAGAGGAAATGATCGGCAATTAGTTTTCCTAGATTTTTGAAATGTCAGCACAATCTCAAATGTGGCCATCAAACATAAGAAATATCATTACAGTGTACAGTTATTGCTGTTGGATAACTTTGACTCACCAACTTTTAAAAGAAAAACCAATGACAATCAATAGTGCAAAGATTTTCCGATGACTATCGGACATACACACATGATGGTACACCAAAGGGAATTGGAAATTTCAAGCACATAACACAAACGCTTGCACAACCATTGTGGATGAAAAACTCAAGTTTTGAGCAAGACAGACAGAGTTTCTCAAAGAATGAATATTTGCTATTAACAAGGTTATTTGAGTTTTAAAGTCGAATCCATAATTTTCTATCAGCAGTTTAGAATTGCTGTTTTTCAATAAATAAATAAATAATTGAACGCATAAATAAAAACCTTTTCATGTTTGTTATCGCCGCATCCCAATTCGATCTCAGGAGAGATGGCGTCTGACTGTTTTAAAGGTTTTTTTTTATCAGCTGGAGACGACAGAGTGGCTTCAGCAGCATACCGAGACATCATTCCCATCAAAATGATAATTTTCCCTTCAAAATGTTGCCTCTGAGGAAGGCAAGGTTGAGTCAACAAGCAGCTTGTCTGGTTATACATGATAAGACAAGCCTGTGAATGGGTAATGAGAGAAGTTTTACACCCTTGCACTTTGCTCAGGTAATATTGGATTGTGTGTGTTGGGGCTAAAATTCTCATTTGACTCTGCTAATCCTGACTCATGCCCGTGTTAAAAGGGAAAAGGCAGTGAATGTTCTGTCAAGTAGTGTAGTAAGTCTGCAGTCAATCTCCACTCCTGTACTCTGTATTATATAAGGACCTCTGCTACTATCCATATCCTTGAAGTTGCATGATAGTGGATCAATACAGAACTATATGGGCCTCCAGTGGAGGTTGAAAAAGCAGTTTAACATAAAATATCTGCTTTCCCACAGAACCACCTTTAACTTAACTCTGTTTGGAGCTCCCACTAGCTATCCAAGTAGTGTTAATAAAGAAAAAAAAATCGTAGTTGCAGGGCACTTTATTGGAAATCTGAACAGGAAGTGGTCATATTATATATTTTCTAATGGTTTGTTGTAACCTCAATGTTGCTAAACTTGCTAGTTATTGCACATTTGTTTTAAAGGTAGTAGGCCCTAAAGGTGTTTTGTGGCTTTTAGATTGAATGCGTATTGCACCGCAGATTTGCATAGATGCTCTTTAAAGTTGAGGAGGAGCATGCAAAGTAGATAGGCTTTTCAAAAATCATGCTGGTCATTTGTGATTTTGTTGATGTGCATCCTCACACTTGCCCTTCTAGTGGGAAGAAGAGCAGCAAGGAAGAATAGAGTGTGGGTGCATGTGATTCTGACCTCTAGAGAGTTTGTTTGAATAAAGGAGCTCCATTTCCATGATCACCACTTCCAGATATACCTTGGGCTCATGAGTACCAGTCTGCTGTAGAGTGGTCCATTTTTACTTCCTTGCCAAGCTGGCTGCCTGCCACATTCCTATTGGTCACGTGGTGGATTTGTTAGAGTACCAAAATACTTTTGTGCTTTGTACTCTCAAATATACTGTTTTACATGGTCTGGTGGGGCTGCCTGCACAAAATTAAGTAGAAGACTTAAAAGTTACTTCAGAGTTGTGTTTTCACTGTCACAGTCAGTGACACCTGCTGACAATGAAAATAATCACCTTCTAATTTATTTTCCAAATAATGCTGTAGAGATAACAAGGCAAATTGGAGAAGTGCTGCTTTTTATTGCTTCATGTATAACTAAATGCACCAGAGAAAAATTGTACCTGTTCAATTCCATCAACTTTTCTATTGAAGTGAACCAGTATGAGAAGACTGGAGCTGTGTAGGTCTGTCAGCCACATTGTTTCTATAGTAGTCTTTAAATACATTAGAGCCACTTAAGATTGAGAGCCCAACAGCTTTATCCACTGGGCTTGGGTGACATAAATCAAAAGTGAAATTGGAAATATGTATGTGAGAGTGAGTGTTAGTCTATGTGGTGGTCCTTTACAGTTTAAGAGCCAATAAGCACAATTGAAAAGTCACTTAAGAACTTGCACCAACAGTTGAAGGCCAGTCATGTGGCTGGACATGATTTTACAGTATTTGAATGTTGAATATTATCTATTGGAACAAAGCAAATAAAAGCTTTAGGGGACAGATTGCACATAGTTGTATTAGGGGTTGACATCTGAAGGCTATGTGAGATAAAAGAGTTGGTGTTGTGCTTTAAAGATGCAGAAAAGTGTGACAATTAATTTATATTTTGGATGTGCCACAGGAATGACAATTGACATTGTCTGGCATTGCAGATGAAATGCAAACACATCAAGTCAAGGGCTGTAATTACTGAATTATTATCCAATCATCACTTTTCTTTACAGAAATAAACAGCCAATTGAAAAGCAAATTTATGAGATATTCATGCCTCAGCTCCCACAGTGGGGATATGATATTGACTGTGAAACACAATGTTGACACGTTCTGTCTCGTGGCTATCAATAACAATTTATCCAGTCAGTATCACTGCGGCATACTTCACAGGTGGCTGTTGCTGTGTAACAAACATGATATTTGCAGGCTCTATAGATTAGGATGAAAAAGAGCAAAATACAAGCAAAAAAAAGGAACAAGCTGTATGATAGGATGGAGATTCAACCCAAGCAGTGTGTGACCACAATCGTCCGTCCTCTTGATCTATTGTTGGCTGACATGCTGCACTGACCTTTACTTACATTATCTGCCATCATTTCACCATAAACCACAGATTTATGACTTCAGTGAATGCCAAGGCCCTAAAAATCTTGTCTCCTTCTTCTCTTTGTCATCTTGTCCTTCCCTCTCTCACTGTCTTTTTTTCAAGG
>CAFUXE010000306.1:114289-130141 GCA_903364295.1 Serranus cabrilla | reverse complement strand
CAATTAAGAGAAGATTAAGCAACTATTTTGATAAGAATGATCGTTTTAGTACATTTTTAAAGCAAAACTGACAAACTTTTTGTGATTCCAGCTTCTCAGATTGGAGAATTTTATTACATTACAGTTGTGAGGAGAGCAGTTTTTTCAAATTCTGACATTTTGTCTGCCTTCTACAGAAAAATATATAGCACAACTCAGACCACTTCAATTATATGCTGAAAAAATATTCCGGAATTTCTGCCTAATTATATGAAATATATCTGCCTCCCCTATCTTTAAATATCCAGCAGAAACACGATAATATGATGTTGTGGTTGGGTCCTCCATATGAGAAAACAGCACTTATTAAATTGCAGATGTTTGACTGTTCACCAGACACTTGTGTGTCATTTTGCAGTTTTGCAGTTTGAAGATTGAGTATAATAATAAAAAAAAAACAGCAGACTGGGCCGTTAGTTCTCAGTAGGATTCAACAGTTTTACCAACCCAGGGAGACTGCCAATGTTGTCAGCCTTCAGCAGTAGAAACCGCTAATGTCTGATGATGAATGTCTTTTATCATCAGACGGGAACCAGGGACGTTGCAGTTCATGGTTGGTGCGTTAATCCCTAGGCCACCGGGGTGCTCCTGGTGATGCTTTCCATGATAATATCAATAACCTACCGTGACCTTTTCAAGAACGCTTAAAGCATTTCATTATTGTGCTGCATTGATTGATAAACTTTATGAAATCCTATTGTCAAGAGGGGGTTGTTGCATGATAACCAGGCCGGGGTGATAAGTGGTTTTAAGTGTACCTTGAACGCGACATCAGCCGGCACAGCAAATAGTAGTTGTTTTATTGTCAGTAAGTTAAATGTATTATGCGATTTCGAAATGGCATGCAGTGGAAGACACACTGTTTTACAAATACTTGGAATTTCAATAGGGACTGTAAGTCATGAATAAATGAGCCATGCCCCACCATGTTTGTACCATATTTGGTGAATTATTATTGTAGTACTTCAGCATTTTAGAAGAGGCAATTGTTTGAAAATGATGCATAAGTGATGCTGAACAGAGTGAGGGCACAGACTTGTTTGGGTGTTTTTACTTTTCTCTGAATATGGCCTGTATACAGTGGGTTTGAATATATGCAAAAGCAAGGCTTTCCTTCAAAAGAGCAGACATGCTCATTCAGACTTTCAAATATAAATATTTATATGAAAAGATTCTGAATACATTTTTTTCCCCAAAAAAAGTTCACGGGGTATGGATGTTGTGAAAAGACCAACCTTTAGCTAATGAGTTAGACTGTGCTGCACAATGCTTCGCCTTATCATTTGAGAAAGAGCTTTATGCATTTCCCCCTGCAGATCAAATTGACCTTCCATAAAATGTTTATGTTTCGAAGGGGAATTTTCATAAAACTTTTGAGAGGACCAATCCAAATGGAATTGCTAATGCTATTGCTGTCGGCCCTGTTCACAGTTCATATCTGTGAGTGGTACAATCTTAATCTGAAGTTGCCTCTCCCACTGAGGAGATTTGTAGGTGATGGAGCCTGGTGGCAAAAAGACATCTTGAACAACCCCCCGAAAAGGCCTTTCTTGTCAGAGAAGAAAAGCTTTAAAGGGTAAAAGTACTTCATCTGACAATAGTACCAAAGTCAATTGAAACTAAAAGGCTGTGATGCCTGTATCTTTTCTATCACTGTTTGAATTATCATGCCATGTATGTCTGTTCTTTAATGTCCTGTGTGAAATTCCAGCAAAGATTAGCATTGTTTCTGAACCTCATTGACACCCCCGTCCCCTTGTTTGGTCATAATTGACACGTGTTCTTCCGCTCCTCCAGTCTGCGACTCCATACATAACCTTGATTAATGACGGACAAAGACAGAGTGCCATTACATGCCTATTGACTCTAAATCTCCAACATCAGGCAGGCTTCAGGATCCCCAGTTAAAACTCATTTAGAGTAATTAGCACTGATGGAAGGGCAGACAGCAGAGAGGAACAAAACGCTGAGTGCTTTCAAGGACATGCAGTGACATTTTTATTTGTATTTATTTATTTATTTATTTTTTGTTCTTGAAAAATAGTAATGGCTTTCTGGGAATGCTTGGAGTGCTGGGAAGTTTAAATGTTTGTCCTAATGGATTTTGTGGTTAGATAGAGGAAAGAGGAGCGAAATGCTTTTCTTGTGTGTATGTGCAATAGATGTATGTGTACGTCCCTGCATATTGCCATCTCTATATCTTCCAAGTATTCCCTGCAGACACAGGTCAGCTATTGAGATTTCCAGGTCTTAGGCACCATGGGAAATGTAGTGAACCCTGAGGAATTAAAAACATAATAACCATCATCAATCACAGGTGGTCAGGCATCATTTTGCAGCATGTGTAACAGAGATGCGTCACGTGTGCACTTCCTCCTGAAATGTTCTGGGTTTAAAGTGAAACTAGAGCAGAAATGTAGCCTACAGCATGCAGCAAACAAACAATTATTCAGATGCTTAGGAAGGTTACATATTTGAGTATACAATGTTATCTTTTTGTTAGGTTAAAGCTGACAGCCGACCAGTCTGAGACATTAGTTGGTCTTTGCCAAGTAAACCTCACAGCTGTTCACATTAGTCAGCATTCACACTAAATGCTTAATGCTGTATGAGGGTTTCACTGCAGACTACAGGCATTTGTTGTCTGGAGCAGCTGCATGTATACAGAAACATTCATCATCTGCTCTGTTATAAAACTACTTATAACCTTCAGCATGACTCAATCACCTTAACAGATCGGGATACTGTAGCCTCCCCGTCAGCCCTTCTTACTGAGATACTTACATCACATCCTTTTACAGCAGTTTGAAAGCCATCAGAAACCACATGATAACTGGCAGTGAGGTCATTAACAAAAATGCCCGTCAAAACATATAGTTTTACCTGTAATGGTACCAGTATGTAAATATATTATGTTGGTAAGGGTCTCTACATCCAGACAAAAACAAAATACGCCATCCCCATCATTGTCGATGCGTTGGAAAGGCTGCCAGTGGAGCTGCTGCCAGTGTTTGCTCAGCTTGTTTCTCTGATAACTTAAGATCCAGATGTCTGATTATTTAAGACAGTTATGACAGTCTCTTGCAATCTCAATGCTGGCACATGCACAAAGGGGACTTGAGGCCATTGTCAGGCGGCCGCAGGAAACCATTAAAGTGATAAAAATTACAAATCTCCTCAGTTCTGAGAATTGATGAAAACATTAAGGATAATGTAAGTATACAGCTCAGCAAAATATATAATTTAGGCCTAGTCACCTTTTAATATTTAATGTGTAAAAGCAATCACCTTAGTTGAGATGCTTACTTTTCATGTATAATGCAATTGTTTTGCTGTGTTTTCCACATAGATTGAAGAAACTAACCCTCACCCTGAACACTGTTTCAATATCACACTATTTGGCAAAAAAGTTCTTTGTTCTATAAAACAAACTGTAATAGTCTAAAATGTGAACTCTAATAAACAACTATATGTGTGTAAGCATTTATATTGTTTTAATTTTGGATGACATCTATATCTGTGCTCACCAGATCACACCTGTAATCTCAGTAGTCTCATTTATCAATCAAGCGTAAAAACCAGCGCAGATCATCATCAGAGTTCATGTTTGTTTATGAAACATTTGAATCTTTCCAATCACAGCGTAAGAATGATCGGGCATTGATACATGTGGCGGCTATAAACAAGTGTCATTTAAATATTGCACCCTGATATATACGCCCTTTACGACACATTATGGTCGAAAAGGATTTTTTATTTTCTTTACAAATAACACACAGGAGTGAAATGAGGAGCAAAATAGACATTTCAAGCAGGTAGATATGCACAGCTACGGGGGTTTATCTAATAAAAGTATATTTTTTATGCAGCAGTGGACAATCAAACTCCTGGTGAGGTTGGAATATTTCATTTATACATCTGTGATATGTATAGCCTAATAGCCTATATAATATGCAAATGATATCATTATAATTTAGAGATATTAATATTAGAACACTAGTATAAAAACATACATTAAATTCTGTCCCAGACAGGGGTGTGTGTGGCAGTTCCCTTCGCTCACGTCCAAATGGATAAATGCCGAGTCTTGGTACAAGTGATCGCACAGCCACTTTTCTGCCGTACATTCTCTCCGTAACTGAGGGCCACTGTGGGTACCAAATCTTTTTTTACCATTCAAGTGGAAGTTTCTGCAGTGTTAAAACTGTGGAGAAAAAAATGTCACACATGAAGACATGCAAGTACAACACACCCACAAGCACACAGAGATTAGCATATTAGCATCGTCAATCATATGTGTAGAGTCATTATAGCGTAAATCATTGGCTAAAGATGATTATAATTAAATCCTGTCAAAGACTAGTGACTACTCTCTCAACCTCTTTCTCACTATGTTTTTCTATAAAGTCCCATCTCTTTTTCTACCAGATTATCTGTTACTTTGTGAATTAGACACATTATCCCGTTATTAGCAACAGGGACAGGGCCAGATCTATGGCTTATTAATAAAACACTTGCTTGACATTGATAAATACAAAACATGATGGCCACGTCATAGGAATTAATCTCCATTTCGGGGGATTGTCTCTGATTCATTAATCCATCTAATTACCACAGATCTCAGAAAATATCTTGGTCCTGATCTATCTCATTCAGCTTCTTCTCTCTCTCTTTATCTCACCCTGCCTCCCACTCTCTCTCCTCCCTCCCTCCTCAGACTGGATCTCTACATAATAGATGAGTCTGTCTAAGGATACAGAAAAAAGGCTCTTAGTGGTGTGATGAATTTTGTACATTATCAAATTACATTTCTTATCAATTCAAATCCCCCATTCGCTGCAGAGGCAATCAGCCACAAAGGCCAAAAACCTGAGTGTAAATGTGAACAATGATTTACATAGATCCACCACTAAGTAACAGACTAAGGAAGCAATTGTTTTTGCCATTTTACGTTGATTGGGAAACTAATTCAGTAAGATGCAAAAGCCTTTGAGGTCCCCATCAAAATCCTGTATTTATATTTTGTGTTTATTTAATTATATGTTTGGGTCAGTGCACATTTATCAACTGAAAAACCAGTTTTCCTCTGCAGCTCTTTCTCAGAATATTAAAATGGCTCCGTACTTTCAATGAATGCACGTTTAAATATCCTAAATCCTATCATGATTATCTCTTAGTTTGATTGTATTTTGGAGGGATACATTTTTGTTTAGAAAGTATCCAAGACTTTCCATGTTGACAAGTAGATCTGCTTTGATTTTGTGTCTTCTCTCTTGATATCTAAAGATTGGTTCCGGCTATGCAAATCAGTTTTCAAACTCACATTTTCTTTGCCTCATATTAATTCATTTTAAAGAAATGTATTTCAAAAACAAATCATGCACCATTTATATGTGCATTGAGTTCAAAGTGTGTCAGTTGTTATCACAGACGTTGTAGCCCTTTTTTATTCAACCCTGACAAAGTGAGACAGGTGTTTGTGCAGGCAGCAAAATATGACTCATATTTACGTTGTAGACTGTCCTCCGCCGTCATCTTGCTGACGTAGTGCTAATGATTGACATCGATGCAGACTGTATATGGCGGACATCACACTAGGGGTGGTGGTGTATGGGTTGAACAAACGGTGTTCTTTCACCCAGGTGAGCAGGGTTCTTGGCCCATGTGAAAACAAAAGTAACTGACGAAGCACAACTTCTGTTTTTTAGGTAACTTCCGTTTGTAAATCACGCTTTTTTATGTAATTTATGTTTTTTATGTACCTTTCATGGCTCACGTCATGCTTCTAACTACTTCACTGTCAGCATTTACGTACATTTATTTACTTTTTATCTGCCTTTTATAATGTCCAGCCAGAAAGTTTTTTTTTCTCTCAACGTAGGTCAGTGGTGTTGTAGCCCAAATCCACAGAAACTTTACAACTGCAAACCGTGCATGTACATATAATGACACATGCACCATGCGCCACTAAATGCTCATATGGGCCATTTGGACAAATGTGTTATTATAGGTGGTATTGACAAACCGTCTATTCTGTCATTTTGGTAGGAGATCTTGTTAGAAATGATCTTCATTGACTTATTTTAGAATAAGCCTAAACTTCCACCAGATTTGCTTTTGAAACGACATTTGACCGTTAATTTCCTCTGGCTGTTGGACAATAAGATGTCAGAATCTTTGGTCAGCTGTCTTGCAGTTTGAGCATTTCCTGCTATCTGATCTCCCACAGCTGAATACTCTAGTGAGCTTGTTTTAATATTATCAGAGCACTAATTTACATGTTGTGCCTAACTGCAGACTTGACAGACTGTGCTGTGGTATAAATAAACCTGAACTTCTCTGTGGAACAGAACATATTGTCTACTTCTTTCCAGCCATCTGCAGGTTCATATTTTTCTTTCCTTTTTTTTCTTGCTTTCCATTGAAACGTGAAGTAGTAGTACCATAGCTAAAGGCTCACTGAATGGAGCAGTGTGCATGGATGCAGCAGCCACTCTTGGTCTGATAAACAGGGTACTTAATGTTGATTTTATGCTTAAAAGGTCTATGACCCTCAGACATTGGTAGAATCTAGTAAGTGACTTCCACACGATCTCTGAGCAGCTCTCATGGAGAAGATGCACAGCTGAGGTTAGCCTTTTGCCTAACTTGGAAACTGTCTCGTTTGCCACATTAATGTGTCCTCTCACATTGCTGCCTGTGTCTCTTCATTCAGATGGCAGCACTAGGCCGTGCTGCTGTTTTGGACTCTGGTTCATGTAGCAGGATAACACAGCCCCTTTAGACAATAAACCGGACTACTTTTTTACACAGTATTTTTATGTGCTCTTCTTAAAGATTCAGGCTAAATTATTGTCTCAACTTCTCACATAGAAAAGGTTATTTGACTATTATTTTCCTAAAAGGCTACAAAACCATGTGAAAACAGGGGTTGACTTATCCTAAGTGGTAAACTTGAGAGAGCTTTATATTTTGACAAAGACTTTCGGGACAGAGAGCAACACCAGATATTTCCCCTAGCTGGTAACAGAGATGAATGCCTCTTAGAGCCATTAAATGTCAAATCAAATGTAAAAACACATCACAGCATGAGACTAGTGATGTGTTTATAGTTTGCAATGGACTGAAAATGCTTTCGGTACAATAACAGCGCTATAGCTATAACCAATGCAATTTAAGCAAATGCATTTTTAAGCTGTTGAGGTTTCTGGAGGTTACTAATCGCTGTTTACTTTACTGTGGTGTGTGTATGTTGTGTGTATGTGTGCTAAAGGTCCAAAGGTGTAAGTGTTCACAATGTAAATACATTGACTTTTCGATCAGAGACAGTGTTTAAAAGGCACAATAAATAGAACATATTATTCAGATGAAAGAGTTTTCCTATAAGAATTCTTTTCAAGTTTTCACATTCTCCTTGATCAAACACTTTGCTTCATGCATTAATGTCAAATTAAAAATATCTGCACCTCAACTGAACTTTTTAAACCATGAGAAACATTCCACATCTGCTCTCAAGGTAAAGGGAGAAATTTAATCATTTTTTTAAATGTGCATGTATCCATGTTTTAATGAGAATGTTCTGAAGAAATGTACAAACATTGCCATGGCTTTATGGATGAATAAATATCCTTGAACCTTGAAGGCAGAGACCCAGTCAAAAACCATAATCCAGCATAAGTCATAATATTTACTTCTTTATGACTCAAGCAGTGCAGAGATTTACAATTTTAATTCCTGTATATATTTTGTTTTGTCAATAAAGGGAAATTATTTTTGCGCAAATTAATTTGCTGTAAATGGCATTCCTAGTGCTGAAGTATGAAGTTGTCTCACATGAAGATTGCGATGATAACTAGACAGAAAGAGCCTGGTCATGAGTTGGTCCTCCTCATTTATAAAAGTATGAAACGCCTGTTGAGGTCAGGGGAGTTCACTCAGTCAGCACTACAATAGTTTTCGTTTCATCTTATGTTCATGTCTTCACTCCTCTCCAGTTTTGTGAGTTATTTTAGTGCGGTAATGTAAAGCTGAAGTGCTAGAAACTGCAGGGATTTCACAGCTTACTGCTATTCTGAACCGCTTTTTACACAAACAACAAGAAAGTACTGCAGGACACGGAACAACGTGGAATACTGCAACCTGACTCCTAAACCTGCCAAGAAAATGTAATTTTAGAAAAGGGGACTAATTTTCTTCAGGCGGTCGCTCCCTGCTGTCAACAAGCGTTTTGATCTTTTTGAGCTAGTGACTCACGTGTCTAATCTCTTTTCGCACTCTCTCCCTGCACAAATAGCTTGAAACATAACTAACCTCATTTCTACAGAATTAAATGCTAAATACATCCTCTGTTATACCAGTGTCATTAAAAAAAATCAGTTTGAAAGTGAGATGGTTTATTGTAATGTGGATGTGAGGATTTGAGTGTGTATATGAGTTAACGGGTGAGGGCACAAATGGCTGCCTTCATGTGTTTTGTCAACATTATGGTGGTTTGTATTTTAAGTATTGGATGGAATAAACATCAGGTTTGCGCAGGAGAAATTTAGCATGCTTTATGTGATGTGCTGCCGTTGGATTTGTTGTGTTATCAATGAACTCTGTTGCTAATGCTGCGGTTTTAAGCACATTTTATGTCCACTTTGTGCTGCTGCTGCTGCTGACAGTTTGGGTAAATACATCGTTTTCATAAATGTAAAAAAGGCAATGACTCTGCTTCATTCATTACCATCCCTACTATTTACACTGATGTCACCGCAGAAGGCGACTCACATGTTTCCTCCCAGTGTTTTCATATCGAGATGTGATGCATTGTGTTGCCATAGAAACAGCACTCCCAACTGCATCTTAAATGCCTCATACACTTTATGCTGTCATTATGTATCATGTACATCTTAATAATTTACTCCGTAGATTGTAGCTTCTTTTTAAGGCTGATGTTATTATAATTTTGCCTAACACGAAACAGTGTCAAGAAATTAAAGTATATGTCAAGTTTCAAGCCTACTTCATTGTCACTGTACAAAAAAGGGTTGCACAACAAAATGCAGTTACAGGCCCTATTTAAACCTGGTTATAAAATCCATATTGGGCAATCTGATCACAAGTGTCATCACAGTGTACAGATTTATGACTGATACACCTCCAAGGGTGTCCAGCTGATCACTTTCGTTACTCCCTGTGCCATTTCCACTAGAAGGTCAAATCCCCATGTGAATTTTATTACATTGGATAACAACAACAATAACTTGAGTCACTAGTTGCTACCTTGCTGGCAGTACCCTCATAACCGGCCCAGTAGTGATTTGAGTCCTCTCCTCCCTCTCTCTGTCATAAAAATGACCTCCACCAAAACGATTGGCTCTCAGTCTCCGCTCTATTTCATCCCAAAGGTGTTCTATGAGGTTGAGGCCAGGTCTCTGTGCAGGCCAGTCAAGTTCATCCACACCTATCTCTCTCATCCATGTCTTAATGGACCTTGCTTTGTGCACTGGTGCACAGTCATGTTGGAACAGGAAGGGGCCACCCCAAAACTGTTCACACAAAGTTGGGAGCATGGAGTTGTCCAAAATCTCTTGGTATGCTCAAGCATTCAGAGTTCCTTTCCCTGGAACTAGGGGGTCAAGCCCAGCTCCTGAAAAACAACCCCACATCATAATCCACCTCCACTAAACTTTAAACTTGGCACAATGCAGTCAGACAAATACCGTTGCCCTGGCAACTGCCAAACCCAGACTCGTCCATCAGATTGCAATATGGAGAGAACATGTCTCCACTGCTCTAGAGTCCAGTGGTAGTGGGCTTTACACCACTGCATCCAACACATTGCATTACACTGGGTGATGTCTGGCTTGGATGCAGCTGCTCAGCGATGGAAACCCATTCCTTGAAGCTCTCTATGCACTGTTCTTGAGCTGATCAGAAGGCCACATGAAGTTTGGAGGTCTGTAGCGATTAACACTATGTGCCTCAGCATCTGCTGACTCTGCTCAGTTATTTTATGTAGCCTACCACTTCATGGCTGAGTTGCTGTTGTTCCCAATTGCTTCCACTTTGTTATAATACTGCTAACAGTTGACTGTGGAATATTTAGAAGCGAGGGAATTTCAGGACTGGACTACACAGTACACCGCTGTAATTCACTGAGCTTCTGAGAGCGACCCATTCTTCCACAAATGTTTGTAGAGACAGTCTGCATGTCTAGGTGCTCGATAATATACACCTGTGGCCATGGAGGTGATTGGAACACCTGATATAAATTATTTGGATGGGTGAGTGAATACTTTTGGCAATGTAGTGTATGTGGTCAAATGAGTCCTAGACCACCTCTGCAAGTGGTTTGAGTGATCCTATCACAATGCATCTTGGACCCTGTTTACATTTTTTTTTAGTGCTGACTACCTATTTATCATGTTGGGTGTTGTCTTTTAGCCTCACTGATATCACTGATTACATGTACATGCACATGCACATTAATATTCCACTATTCTGTATATTACAATATTCCAAATTTGATAGGGGTCATGTAAACAACATGAATAGCAGTTGGGCCTTTTTGATTAAGCATTTTCTGAGCAATATTTTTTTGCAATTTAAGGGTTTTTTGAGCATACATATATACAGCTCTTTCAGAATATGCACCTCAGTTGTTGCTTTTTTACTGCAGTTTGCAACAGCTTATGGCCAGTTGGCAGTCTCTTGCCTGTTTATGTTCAGCTCTGTGCATTACTTTGGTTGTTATACATAAACTAACTAGCCAACAGTTTACAAGGCTTGAGTATAGATCCACACCCAAAAGAAAAGCCCACAACACACCTACGTTTTAACATTATGAAAGACTTGGATATCAACAGGTTTGGATACGCCCACATATCACAATGCTGCTTTTTCAAGAAGGTGTTTGAAGGAATGAAAGAAGGAAGCCGTGTTCACTGTTGAACAACTTTCAGAATATCCTATTTTGATGCAAAATGGCTCCAGCCCCTTCTTATATTATATTTTCTTATATTATTTTAGGCCAATATTAGATTTCATTTTTATGTAAGGAGATGCACAGCTGCATGGAAGTAATGTATATCATAAACAGAATGATTTTTGCATGTAACTTTAGTCATGATGCTCAGTAGATGGGTACCAATGAGGATTTTGATGAACGGCCCAAATCATCGAATCATCCATGGCAGAGCCCTCCTGTCCTGGGCCAGGCACAAATCCTGCCAGCCTGTAATGTTTCCAGTCGGAATGCTTTATATTGCTCCTCTGTAGAAGTTGACAAGAGTCATTTAAGTACTTCAGCGTAAAACACCCACACAGTCAAATGAGGATATCACTCCGGCTTTTACAGACACATCCAAGCCCCGGCTGGCTAGATTTGCATAAACAGTCATCACAGAGTCATACATACTATATATCATATGTTGTGCCACAGGCATCATGCATTATTCTGCACTAGTAGCCTTAAGCTCTCACAACTACATACAATGACTGGTGTGAAAATAGAATAGGGCACTAAAAGAGTTAGCCCAACCAACGGAATACAAAAAAATAAAACAAACCCTGGAAATAAACTTTTAATTTAGCTTAATGAAAAACTGTTGTCTTCAGGCTGATGTGGTGCAAGAAGTAGAGCAGTTCGTCCGCTAATCATGGGTTGATACGATGGTGTGTGTGTGTGTGTGTGTGTGTGAGAATGAGTGACTGAAAGGCAAATTTAAATTATGAATCAAATTTTACATTTTAATGATCAATTGGTTTTCAGCATATCTGAGCCCGTCAGATTGCCTTGACAGGGCAATTTGAAACTATATAACTTTTGATAGAGTTATGCAAAGCCAAATGAACAACTTGGACTAGTGACTTTTAGAAGAAATTACCTGCATCTGTAGGTGTAGCACAAGGTGTTAATGGGACGTTATGAAATGAGACCACATCTTTGCATCAGGACAAATAACAAACCTGCCTGAGCACATGGACGTCTTGTAAAACAATAACCAGAGGGGAGCAGGTGAGAGATAAAATAAATAGTAAAATTGAATCTGCCCTGGTAGACCTCTAGAGTAGTAGCCTTGTAGCACAAACTGGGAGCTGTTATATCTAGATGGCTTTGCATTATATTGACAGCACTCCCAACTTGGCCCAATTATTTTATAAAAAAAAATACACTTTACTAAATTTACACAAGAGAAGTGTGTAAGGCATGGCCTTGAGAGTGTGGAAAATACTGCAGAGGCTAAGCTCTGCAGGAAAGTAGTGCTCACAGTGTGCACATCCTTTTCACAACCTGATGAATTTAAGGTTACACTAAATTGCCAGAGAAACATGCAGTGAATTTCAATTATTTGGCTGTCAAGGCAGGATGAGTGCTGAATATTATGTGGAGTGGTAATGTATTTGGTATTTGTGGTATTTGACCACCAGAACTTCAAAAGTGCAGCATCTACTGCTCTTGTTGCCACTTCAGTCAACTCAAAGCTGGCTGTGTAACACAGTGCATCTGCAAGTGATAACTTGATGAAAAGATCAGGGGATTCAACCCTTTACAGTATGTAATAAAATGCAGTAAATGCAATATTTCACCTCTGAACGTCATTTACAGGCTGTAGACTCATTGATTGACAAATGAGCACAACAAATTCCAGAAAGTCTGGACATCACTTAAATCAGCAGCTAAAAATAAACTTTAATTAACTGACATGTGTTTGATGTTAGTTGCCTGGTTCTTGACCAACACAAACCAAGTAAAGCATTTTGTTTAGGAACAATTCCTAAATCATATCATAATCATAAATAGTTCCATTATATTTAGAAGAAGCAGACATCTCTACAGCTGCTATTCCAACACTCAACTCAAAACATTGAGTTTCTAAACATGCAACAGTTAATTCCCTGCTTCTGCCTATTGACTTTTGGATTTCTATAACAATGTTAATGCTTTTTACTATTTGCACAAACCAATGCCTTCTGGTACCACCCTCTACTCAAAAGCCAGTTCTCTACTTTAACTCTCTAACTTTACTTAACTATTTAAGTGTTTTATTGTCTTTAATTTAATTTTAGAGTGGGTTTTATTTGTACTTATTTACTTATTATACAGCTTTATAGTAACTACTGTTGTAATGTGCACAAACTGTGTAGTACACAGCAGGAAAAGAGAGAGGTGGTATAAAAATGCATACAGTTCTACAGTTGATGAATGTTGAATAAAAATTAAGTTTCGAAAAAAAGCCAGTTGTCTGAAGAAATGCATCCCTGAAAAGCAGATATCTCATCACATATACTTGACAGTGCTGCAACTCCCACATGTGCAAGTAGGCCTAATGATTGCACTTGATGAACCTGAACTGCTTAAGCAATGAATGTGATTTTTTAAGACATCAGCATTTATGTGGATGAATCTCTGGCTTTCCATCTCCATAGAGGCCCACTGCTTGTGTGGAGCACTGTCATCAACACCATCGGTGGAAATAGTTAAGTCTCTGCAATGTGTTCTTCACAGTTCCGCTCCGTCGCCGTTGCTAGGTAACATGTAGTTTCTTGCCAGCCGAAATGTTGTTCAACATCTCAGCGTGGTGATGCTGGGGAGAAAAGTGTTACATATTTGCAACACTTCCTGTTGAAGAGAAGCACTAACAGCATGATGCCCAGAGCATAAACTGGACAAATTCTCTCAGTCACTGATCTGACAGCTTCTTCTTTTTTTTGTTCTAGAAAAGGGGCAATAGAACGAGGATCACACTACTGCCTGACCAAAATATCTCCATTGGTGGCTCCACTCTTATGAGAGCATTATAAATCTAGACTATGGTAATAGAGTGGCCAGCCTCTCAGGCCTGAAATGACTTATTATGTGTCAGTATTTTTTTCCTTCCTCTTCAAGGTATTTTGGCTTGAAGTGTAAATAATTAATTTCCCTATTTAAAGAGCGTCATGTTTGATTTATAACCATAGAGGGTGCAACGAGGTGACTGCATAGGGGTGGTATTCACTTCTGAATGACAGAAACACCTTCATTCTAAACTGGGCAAGAAGACGGGAAAGAAACTTCAGAGAAACGTGGAATAAAAGTTTATATGAAGGCTCTTATCACCATAGAATTATACATGTAAACATAACCTTTACAAAATCTTTCTCTTTTTAAGGAAACTGAGCTAATTTGAGAATCAAAAGAAGCTACTGTACCTGACATAATTAATTTTCTCTGCAAAGGTTGCAGATAGATTTATTGTTTTAACCTTTTAGAACTAAAATATAGTATGAAAACTGAACCTTCTCAGGAAAAAACAGCTCACAGAGCCTGATTTTTACTGATGCAACCTGTTTGCAGAACTGCTGAGTGAGTATGTAGTATATCAGGGAACCCATTTTGATACCATTCAATGCAGCGAATATGAAACATATTTTATTATATTTATGTGAACAGAAATCATAGAAATTACACTTGTAACATACAGTATAGTAGCCCACGCAGTGTGAGGCCACAAGCCCAAGGTTTGTTTGGCCTTGCTGTAAACTCAAATACACACAATACAGTAGAGGTCACAGATGTACAGTTTGTATGCATTCACAAACCATCACCACTTCTGCAATTGTCATACGCACATCTTGTCTTCTTACTCACGTCAATCACAATATAATGATATTGGACAGAGTGCTTTATCTGGTTATATCAAGGCTAGGACTGTCACAGTATCAGATTTAGAGTACACAATTATTGCGGCCAAAAAATAATGTTTTGTAACGAATGAATGAATTATCTTAATTTTTGGCTACATACTGTACATCTTGAAAATCTAATTTCACACATTTTTTAAAAATCACATTTAAAAACAAACAAAAAAAAGGAATAGGCTGAAGCACATGGCCTTTTTTGCCTATCCTATACCATCCAGGGGAAGGCACAGAATATCAGCAATAGAAAGAAATAATAAGCATCTACATTATAGTGTTATTCATTATCTTTGATTGTCTTTCACGTAAATCAATTTACATTATAATCATTAGCTATTTTACATATTAAAGTTCTTCTAAACCAAAACAGAGAACTACACAATTTCAATTCATAATGAAACACAAATGTATTTTACATTCGTTCTCACTTTATGTTTCAAATATAAACAACCCTCTTAAATATAATTTCCTTCTCTTCATTTAAAAAACGTTGAAACACAGGAAAGCTGTTATTCACTAAAGATTTTTTCTCATGTTTTTAAGTAAACAATGTCTGAATATTTTAAGGGGCAGGATCCTATTAAAAATTTATTTGTAGATTCACAATTTCCAGCCTTAATTATTATTTAATAGAGCTTTTCTGAAGATTAGTGTCTACTTTATATGCTTTCCCCCACATTGTTTTGTATCTTTGTCAAATGTAGGGACAGCAACTTCATAGACAACACAGCTTTTGAGAGCCCTCATTGGCGTTTGTGCCAAGCCAGTCGTGGTGTTCATGCCAGTTGTTGGGATGTTCTTGGTTAGTTGATCCTCCTCCTCATCTCAGTCTTGTCTGGTCTCTGTTTCCGTATGTAAAGCATATTCGTATCCTTTTACTTTTAGCTTCCTTTAACGTCATCTCTCTTGTTCCTTGTGTCTACTGTACCTAACACTCTGCCTCCAGGTATCTGCCTTTTTCCTGTTCTTCTTTTCTTCTTTGTCTTTTTCCTCCATAAGAACAGTTGCCAAACATGATGCTTCTTTACAAGTCTGTCCAGAGAGGGAAGTGATTCACTGAAGGTCAGCCCTTATCTCTCTCTTTTTCTCTCTGTCTGCTCTATTCTCACATCCAATGTGACCGTACACACACACACACACACACACACA
>CAFUXE010000306.1:89743-114159 GCA_903364295.1 Serranus cabrilla | reverse complement strand
ACACACACACACACACACACACACATTTTCTCAAAGGAAAACAGTAGGGATTATAGAACAACAAACTAAAACCACTTAAAGGATGATTCGGATATTTTCTAAGTGGGGCACATTCATATTTTTCATTATTCTGATGATTGATTGAGTTAAATATTTAACCAGTTCCATAATTTCAGCACTTTTCTCTCCTGTAGAGCTCGATATCCAATAAAGAGGCCCATGCAAACTCTAACATTTAAACCTAAAACAATTAAAACTTTAATCATCCACTGTCAGTGTGACTACTATGGGATGAAAAGACGTGTTGATACATTTCTAGTCACAGTGGTTGATGTTGCCTGGTAACCAGCTGCCAGTAACTTCTATGGTAAAGTCAAGAGTGAAGTACAATCAAAGTAATTTTATCCTGTTATGGAGATTATGTCCTTTATCATTTTAATGTTTCAGTGGTTAGATTTTCGTTGCTGATGTCAACATAAAATAAAATCATTAATCAAATGAAAGTCCTGATGAGAAAAAAATACTTTAAGAATATGAGGAAGGAAAATAAATAAGAAACAAGAAAGAGAATACAAAGAAAAGTTGAGCCGATTCATCTAATGTAAAGCAGGAAATGATAACTAGATGAAGTGCAGAATTTGAGAACGCATGCAGGGTCAAAAAGAATTAAAAAGTAAAAGAACAGAGATGTGAGTATATTTCTCCATGTTGAGCACTGTCTCAGCAAACAGTGATGTTTTATGATTAAAAACAAAGACGGATGTGGAGCGGATGTGAGAAGGAGTAGAGAAGTGCCAAGGAACAAAGATTAAGCTGGCCATCACTCAATGAATAAAAAAAAGGAGATTACTGTAATGTTTTTTCTTTCTCAACAATCATTCCAATCACACTTTTTCAGTCAGAGGTGTCTTGCTGTTTCAACGAGTTACATGTAATAGCTATCAACAGCAACTGTGTTCAAGTAATCAAAACCAGAAGAAGAAGAACCCAGAAAAGAAGAAAGACATCTAGAAATCACTTGAAACTCTTTGCAGCCCACTACTGTTCCTCCAAGTTCCTCCATGTTCTTTTTTTTGTAGATTTATTTTCTTTGAAAGGCCAGATTACTATTTTTCAATGTCCACCACTAACACTTTGAAAATATCTGAGCATGGCAGAAACAGTATGGTTAGGTAAAGATCGTGGTTATGGCACATGAACTATGGTTATGGTTAGGCTAAGGCAACTAAAACACTTGGTTAATGTTAGTAAAATTTCCGAACAGGAATCTTTTTCCATGCTCATCCACGTGAAATACTTAAGCTGTATAGTGAGCAATTTAGAGATACTTGCAGTGCTAAACTCTGCAGATTTCATCAAACATTTTGAAATGAAGAGTGATAATAGGCTTGTCACACTGTCTCTAAATGTAAAATACTGAAAGTTAAACTGATGTCAAATAAAGGCAAAAGTGTAAGAATAATAATGAGCGGTAACAGCTAAATGGCTGCGGTGATCTGTGCCACGCCACTACCACCACACGTCTCTCTCTCTCTCTCTTTCTCTTATTGCCCCCTCCGCCTCTCCTCAAGTCCCCCCTTTCTTTCCATCCCTCGTTATCAGCCAGGGTGCAGGCATGGGGACCGCCCACGGAGAGGTGCCCATGAGGCTCAAACTGCCCGCCTGCCTCTCTCCTTTGTCTCTGTTCTTTCTGCTCGAGGTCGAACACCATCAGGGGTGCGATTCAGTGCGATAAATTGCTGTCTCATCCCAAAATGACAGCGTGTGCACACACACACACTTAGGCTTGATCTTGAGAAAACACATGAGAATGTGTTCATAAAAGAATTTGTCACACATATGCAGACACTCAAGTAATCACACTGACATTTTAAGCAGCCGATTCACACAAGCGCTGCTGTGCACAAACACCAGAAAACAGAAAATTTGTTGTGCTGTGTGTATGTGTGTGTGGTTGTACATGTGTGTTCGCTTTTAGCTCTTTCCAGGACAAAATGAATAATAGTAGATCAATGAATTGTATTTGCACCTGACAATGTTTCCGTGTTTGTTGACTCGTTTTTAATTACAAACTGTTAATCTAGATGACACTGGAACCTGATTAAAATATGGATGTGTGAGTGTATGTCTGTGTGTGCACATCTGTACTTGTTTGTGTGCATATGTATGTGTGAACTGACACCTCGGTCTAATGAAGATGTCAACAAGAATGACAATCATTGTTGGCAGAGGACAGAGTACTATTAACTAATGTGCTTGTTTTTCAATGCAGTTCCTCAGTGATGTTGAGTGATCACTCCTACTGTGTTTAGAGAGATTTGTATGTGTTTGTCGGTGCACCCAGTGGGACCAGGAGCACATACACACAAACATTTCTACTTCCATGATTTATCAACTTAAATTTAGTTCATAATAAGTATATGAGCAACGTAATTATTTAATTTTCGCAAACATGTGTAGCAATCATTCATCCGTGATAATGTGCATCATGAAATGCCATGTACAGTACACAAAGGCACAGTTTTACACACACACACACACACACCAAGCTTTATACTTCGTTGATTGCTGTCAAGACCACTTGCAGAGTTTAAAGAAAGCAACAGACTGAAGGGCATTTGGCCAGTGGGAATAGGGACAAAGAAAGACACACACACAGACAAACACAGACACATGCATGGACACACACACACACACACACCCCAAAAGAAATGTCTGCTACAGTGACTGTATCTAGGTGAAAACAGATTATCACTTTGGAGCGCTTGAGCTTTACCACCAACTGTTGCCCCAAATCTGTGTTGAATAACCGTGTGTGTGTGTGTGTGTATGTACATGACCCTTGTGCTGTGTGTTTGTGTTGTTACATGTGCTGTTGTTTTGTATTACATTGTAGTTCATGTGTATTGTGCATGCACCAGGCATATGAATGTGTGTGCACATGTGTTTGACAGTGTGAACACCAAAAGTTTAACAGCAACACGAGCAGGTTGCCAGTGTCGAGCAGACTTTGGAACCCCCGTTAATTTACAAGCCACCTTCACACTTTCAGATTGGCAAAAGGTGAATAGGAGAAAAAATATTTTCACTAAATGTGCAGACAAGCTGGAGCTGCAACAGATATGCTGATGTGTCCCTGACACAGTGACCTAGATATCTTGTTCTTGTTGAAATGTTACCTTACATCACTGTGGTTCAGAAGCTACCTGTAAAATAAGCTGTTACATAATGTACAAATGGTATGGTATTCATAAGTATTCATCTGGATAAGATGACCCCTGCCATGTCTGCACATTCAGTGGAAATGAAAAGTGAAAATTTCTTTTTCTTTTTTTGTGGTGTCTGCTTTAAAGCTGAGGGCCATATGCTTTGTTAATATATTATTTTTTCTGTACTGTATACCTTTTGGTATGATTGAGTGCAGTAAAAATCAAATTGGGTGCATTTATGGCCATCAAATCCAGTCGGTACGACAAAAAGTCTCTGGGCATCCACATTATCTATACAAATTTGATAGGAATCTGGGTAGTATTGCACACAATGTCCTGAAAATGGCCATGCCAGTTTCTCCCTCGCTAAAATGTGAATTTAACGTTGGAGCACTATTTGGTGCCCTTCGTGACAAGATATCATTATATGTTGGGTACCATCAGATTCCATAGGTCTTCTAGTTTTCTATGATACCAATTTCTTCTGTAGTGTTAAAATCTACTAGCTTCTGAAAGACTGAAACTTGTTCTGATACAAACTGTATTCTCTATATGTTAAATCACAGTTTGCTGAGAACCCTAAAGAAATAAATCTATAAATGTAAAATATAAATTCAAAAAATCTAAGGCTTTCCTCAAATGGCCCAAACGTCCTGATAATGGTCGAACAAAATCTAAATGAATGAATCATTCAGTCAGAGTCAGCAGTTCTCTGCTTTTGTGTTGTGTGGAGTACCCCGAGGATCTATCCTTGGTCCTATCGTGTTTTCGTTATTATAAGTCTGGTAGCAACATTAGCCAGCACCATATCTCCTGTCTGCACAGTCACAAACAATTCATTTCTTTTCACCAAATCTATGCAGCACATATGCCCTATTTTGCAGTATTAACGGAAGTGAAACATAATTCATGTATGTGCCCTGTGATTTGGATCTGCACCAAAATTTAATGGGTTCTTCCTTGGCTCATGCTACACACTTCCACCAAGTTTAATGAAAATGGGGCCAGTAGATATTTTTTGTAGTCCTGCTGACAAGCAGACAAACAGAAAGGGAAACCAAGCAGCGAACATGATCTTCTTGGCAGAGGCAATAATTATTGCTCTTTGGAAGTTTCAAGAATAAGCAGTAGGCAGAAAGTAAGGGTTATGGAGCAGAGCTGATAATCCAAACTTAATCCAACCACATTTTATGCCATTCGCAGCAGCTCTTAGTCGGTTTGGTACACAGCCAAGGAGAGGCGAACAGAAAGAGGCTGATGCCAATTAGTATCAACAGCAGAACAATGACAGTGAGGGTGGTCACCACTGGTGAAATGTGCAGGCTGTGTTGACAGGTGAACAGACTTCTGTCAGTTATTTGACCCTGTTTTCTATGAATGGATCTGTTAACTATTCATAGCAAATGTTCTTTTGGTTGTAGTTTGCAATGTGTGTGAATGATGCTGAGCCCTCCTTATAAATAGGAAAAATCTTTCTTGAGGTTGCAACATGATTTAGTAATGTTTTGTACTTTTTTATTGAGATTCGATAGTGATTTTTGTGATCTTGGGTTATTTTATACCGGGCATCTCTGTATTAATATCTTGTGGTTTATACATAGATATTCCATGTCTATTTAAATTTTTCATTCTACATGTGCCAGAGAATGCATTTTGTTTTAGCTCAGCAGTTTTAGCATTGTCATCGTCACTCCTCCCTGAGTGGCAGACAAGCAAAAGTCAGCATCTGCCATTATAAATTCATGGGGAAAAACAAACAAACAAACAAGAAAGGGAAAACACTTGAAAAGACTGCTATTGTGCAATTGACAGTGTAGATTAGGGAAGTGTTCATATTTCTTTTACAGTCTGCTGAAGAAAAGATAACAATGATACTTTTGAGAGGGCAGTTTTCAGAAAAGTGTAATACAATGAAAACATTTTTAAAAATGTCTCCCCAGACACCCAGAATATGCTTTAAAGTTATTTTGATTTTGATTAGGCTGAAGATCTTTAAAAAGGCACAGGCATCTGTATACACAGGCTTTGTTCTGTGACCGTCTTTCACCATTGCAAGCTGCCTATGTGATACATAGATAGGTGCCTTCAATGTTTACTTATAACTGAGCTAAGTCAACATGTCTCAGATTAGGTAAACACTAGTTTGCTTTTCTGGATTTACATATTCATACATGGGTTGAATCATTTAAGGCAGACAATCATATTTCTCCCTTTTCTTCTTCTCTCTACCACCTCCTAACCTCAGTGTGACTTTGTGCCTTTGACTTTTAACTTTTAACTTTTCACTTCACCCTTGTTCTTGCTTGTATGTCTCCAGGGTGGTCGCTAGCTTGGCTCAGTGTTATAGTATATTTGCATCTTCTGTCATTGAGTGAGGACAGAGTGCATAATCCCACTGAAGGCCGACGGTTGACAGGCAGTTTGGCATCCTCAGCTGAAATAACTGCCCTCTATTGCTTTTTTACTCTTTGGTCACTACAGTAGGTCTAGCCTTATTACAGGTCTGCCATATCTTAGCTCATGGAACCTATATTGTTTATATCCTGCTACAGTGATAAAAACAGAAATGTTACTCACATACCTCTGCCAGACCTTTCAGAAATGTTTCTATCAGAAGTTGCGTTCAACTTTTAGGGGTCCTAAAATCTCCCCAAAATCGGTTATTACTCATCACTTTATTACCTATTATTTACATGTTTTAATAAAAAAAGACCTTGATGTTGACCTTGGTCATGAACATGAGATAAAGACAAGACTACACAGTAGCTGATTAATATGCACATGCCACCAAGTGGACAGAAGTGTGAAGTACTTAAATTGATGGTAAATAGCCTGCAATTTTGTTACCCATCAGTATGTCAGATGGCAGGTAGATTTTTCATCATTGTAAAAAAGAAAATCTGTCAACAATGGGAAACATTCAGTTAACGAGACCCCTGGTACATAGAAGATTGTAGTCATTGTAACTCTTCTTCTTTTTCCTCTTTTTTACATTTTGCAGTCCAGCCCGGTCTGTGACGCAGACTCCAGTCTCCCGCACGAAGGTAGGACATGTCAAATGCCCATCTACCAGACTGACTTCCACACGTTTTCCTGCATTGGCACAGAACACTGACTTTGGGTGTAAATCAAGGGGGGAGAGTGGTTGTAGTTTGTAGTTGTTCCATAGTTTTTGATTGACTCTATGTTGACGGGTGAAGTTCAACATGTAATTTCTCAGGAGACGGCAAGTGGCTTATCACAGAATACGTTAGGAATAATGTAAAGTATGCAATGGGTTAAAAGTAGGAAAACAAAAATGGCTAAAAAGAAACAGGTGCAGGAATACTTTTGCCATGTTTGCAGTGAACACTGCATTAATTAATAAACATAAAGTCTAAGCCCTGTTTAAGCCACATCTTTGCATCTTTGACACCTTATTTTTTGATGAGTTTGCATTCCTGTAAATGCATAGCAAGAAAATGAATGTTTAGATAATTTACATTATATGATAAGACACACTGGCTCACAGCTCACATTTATCAGTTTAATAGATATAGCTGGGTTGTAATAATGATTGTGGTTACTTGGTGCAATCTGTGTGAAAAAGTCTGAAATGACAGCATTTCTCTATTTCCAGATTAAGTGTGTGGAAGTAATGGAGCATGCAAAGTCTTTACTATCTTACTACAAACTGAGCAAATATGGGGTAGAAAGAAGTTGGGGGTTCTCCCCAAGGGCTTAAATATAAATGAAGGTACGTTCGCGAATGCACAGGGATTTCGTTGAGACGAGGCTGATCGTATACTAAGCTTCTCTGGGTGCTGAAATAGAGGATAAAGCAGAATTGTGAAACAGGTGTTGTCAAAATTAGATTAGTCAGTTAGCCAGGGGCTTTTAAAAACAAATGTAGCCAAAGAATCCTTCCTGTTTCTCTCTTTACATTCATCTCTTTTTCATTACTCTGCATTTCTTTTATCTCTCTCTGAGGCATCCTTTCCTAATTTGTCATGCCTGAAAAAGCTATTTTCCACACACTAACATGAAAGAATGTTTTGGACATGTGACACATTTCCCTTCCCAGTAAATGAAAGGTTGAATGATTTCAAAGCTGGGAAGTTTAATTGGGGCCATTTAGAGCTTTGCTAAGAATTGCTACACACCCTCAGCGACCATGGTACACTATTATTGGAGTTATTTATCACCGGTTGCTTCAAGCACTTTTTATTCTCTCAGCTCAATCAATGAGAGAGAAGATGGCCACTTATAGTCTTAATCATTATGCTCTTATTTTGATAAGATGACATGTCTTCTACTCAGTGGGCCTGGATTTGATCTTTACTTAAAGGGATAGTTTGGATTTTTTTCAAATTGGGATTTAATGAGGTATTTATATAATTGTATAAGCAATGGTAAATGGCAGTCGGCACACCCCCAGTTTATAGAAGTGGGCACAGTAGTAACAGTAGCAGTAATAGAAACAAACTAACCAATCAAAGCAGCATGAGACCAACAACTCCTGTGTTCTCCTGCGTGGTAGAATTTCAGTTTTTGTCAAAGGAGTCTGGTGGCCAATCTAAGGAGAGGCTAAGTGTCACCAACACTAAGGAAATTGTTACATTTTTGAAACAGTGCAGGTTTCATTTCTTCAAGAAGGGGAGAGGATCTTCTCAAAAGGTTAGTACTTATGAGCTGGCATAGGAGGTGTGCTGCAGGATTTCACTGTATTGACATGAATGTAAAGTATACATTTTTTATCCAAGGAGAACCAGCCTATATACCTCTAATATTCTATATACTGTTATCTGGTTTAATTACAGGAAGACACTCAAAACCTTTCCAACCGAACATGAATGTGTGTGTAGCTGTGTGATATTTGAGTCTGTGTGCATCATATGTAGCAGTTATGCCTTACTTACCTCATTTTTTTCATCACCATGTCGATTTAGTTGATAGAGGAATCATGCTTCTTTGATGACTTGACCATGAGATCTGTTGTACGGCTCATTCCCCTTTCTTGTTATTTCATGCCTGTTCCGGTTAATTTTTACTCAATACCTCTGTTAATTAAGAGAGGTGAAAGGGAGCTGCGATTAGTCTCCTCAAGAATCTTGCACTTTGATCAAACTGTGAAAAAGTTCTCGCCTGCCTGCTGGATGGGAGGCAGACACTCGATAGAAGTTTAATATGAAACAGCAAAAACAAATCAGGAATGGTGATTCTTGATTCACTGTGGGTTTTTTCTCGTGTGCCAGTACACCATGACATCGCTGTTGGGTGTGGACAGTGAAACACAGCTTTTCTGCCTGGTATTGAATCATTCTTTAAATGAAGAGTGCCACTGCCCATTCTGCTTGGTGTTCCTATGATTCATGAACAGTGATGAATGGCCGAGTACAAGCTCATCATGAGCAAACCAAGCAACACAGTGCATCTGTGTCACATGACTCATTTCTGTGATTCGGTAAAGAATATAAGGGGTCAGTGGCCCTGAGTGAAACAGGAAGACTCTTCTCACACTATAATCAACTCATGAGACCCATCCTGTGAGAGTGTCTCTCACCCGCCATTTTTCTCTTTTCATCTGGCAAAGTCAAGCAAAGGTTAGGCACTTGTGTGAGACAATCACACATTACATTTCCTGGGCATACACTGTGTGGGAAGTATCCATCTGTCTATTTCATTTTTTTTTTGCTGGTTGCCATTTCTGTCTTCTACAGTTTGTCTCTCTTTTTCCTCTGTCTGTCTCTCTCTTCCTCTGTGGTGGAATAACAGGCTTGTCAGACTCTTCCTTCTAGAAGAAAATGATGGACTAGGAGTTTGACTCATAATCTATAGTAGACAGCAGTTTATAGCACACTATAAAAGAAACGCCAATCCAAATCGGCAAATTAAAATAAACTGGAACTAGAAAATAATTAAAGGCCCAATAAACACAGCAGGAGCCTCAGCACTGAAACATCAAAACGGTAAAATGGAAGCTATTATTGTTGTCTCACATTTATTGACAGGTCACTAATGAAGAGTCTGTTAACACCGATAGTGTTACACAGCTATATCACGTAGTCATTGTTTTTTGATGCCGTTTTTTTTTTTTTAATCATCTGCAATTTTTGTTTTGCTTCTGATCATAAATTGAGAAACTGGAATTATGGGTTTGAAACTTTGCACAAATGGCATCTGTGTCTGTGCACTGACTGACACACAAAAAACAACTCATGTATGGAGTAAACACCATAATGTTAATTGAAAGGAAGTTTCATAGGTTGATCACAGTTTGGAAAATTCTAAATCTAATAAAATTAATTCTAAAATCGTTCCTATAGCACTTTGTTAAATTTAATTTGGCTTAGTAAGAGAATAATTCCAAAATATCAGCAGCATTTTGATTTATTGTCTGTAGTCATTACACGTTAACTCAGTCTCTGCTGATTATAAACAACCCACTCATGCCTGTCAAAAGTTAAAAGTATTGCTTACTGCCAAAAAAGTTTTTATAGCAATTTGATTACATAGAACTATTTGCATTTCTTAAGCTAAATATTGAATATTTGGTACAGCTTATTTGTTCCTCTATTAAATATATTTTTTGATACCTTGAGTTGCTTAACTTGTCAATATGTGTCTGCTTGGCCCTCTGTTTTTTTCGAGAGGCTTCATGCAAAATCTGTCTGGTTCGATTCAACGAGGGATCAACATCAAAAGCAGACAAAAACAACTAATTAAATCTATAACTATTTTATCTTATTCTCTTCTTCACTTTTGAGTATCAGAAAATGAAGTAATAGTACTATGTTCAGCTTGATGGTCTCTGGAGTGTCTGCTACTTAAGTCTTTAGCTGGACAAAAGCGGGGAACTGAAATTATATTCTGCTTCTTCTTCAGATTGGTTAGTTAAGCATCTGGGGGCACCTTACTGAGCCGTGTGTGGGTGCAAAGAGAAAAAAACTGCTTGTCTAATTGGTAGTTAGAGGAAACGGGTTGCCTGGCTGTTTCAATGTAACCACCATAGGAATGTAAAATATCCTCTTAACAACTGGATGGATGGCTCTCACATTCTGTCTGTAACTTTGATTTATCACACACACAAGGGCAGACCTTTATGCAGACAGGGTTTGTTAATTGGTACCATAGGTACATGTCCTATGCTTCAGAGGCAGCTTGTTACCAAGTGAGTCAGTGACTGAATTTAAACATGCATCTACATACATCCACTTATTTGTAAATGATTGCATGCTTTAATTAGATAATTTGTGTTCATGTTTATGTATTTACTATACAAAACAACACTTACCCATGAAGAATTGTGTGTGTTAATTGTACTAAGAATTGTTATTCTTTCTCAGATATGGATTTAATTTACAGACAGGGAGACAGTTGCAGTGTTAGGTCATTAAATACTGAGCCAACTGGCCCAGACATCCTTCTTCGAGAAACTTGTACCTGTGCGACTGCCTGATGTGTGACTTGTGAGATTTTGTCACTCCAGCATGTCCTTCTTCTGCCAGGGTCTCCTCGCACATAAATGTGTCCAGTACGGCCCCACAGAACGTCCCAGTGAGCCTTGGGACTCCGTGCCCAAACCATCTGAACTGTGGAGGAAGAGCGTAGTGACACAGGCATGTTTGTGATTTCTGTGTCTAGTTCTTTGAGTCATTACCTTGAGCAACAAGACCGTTTGTCATTACCACCCATAATGACTCATATAAGCTTTTGTCAAAAGTGGCTCACAGTACATTGGAGCCATCTAAAAATAGCACACGTCATTAAACATACACATACGGTTTGTGGTCGTTAAAAAGGCTGCAGTTTATGTGAATTTACAAAACCACTGTTTAAGGGCGAAACATTTCCTTGTTAGGCGTTATAAAAGACAGTTTAAAAAGGAAATAAATGCACCTCAATGCCGGAAGTGAAGTAGTTACAAGAGTGACGTGACTACCGTTAGTTACATAAAAAATGTGATTCACAAAATGTGAGCCCCCGAAGTTATGAACCCTGTTCTCCTGTGTGAAAGTCCTTCGTTTGTTCGACCCATCCACCTCCTCTCCCTCCTGCCCCTAGTGTGACATCTGCTATTTAAACTCTGCGTCGCCATCAATCATTATTATGTCAGCAAGATGATGGTGGAAATATGGGTATATTGAAGTTTCTGAGTGGAAGACCAGTTTGCCGAGAGTGAATGGCATGGTGGCTTAAAGGAATACAAACAAGCAAGGGCATTTTTTCCTCCAAGTCGAGTTTCAATTATTTTATTTTCTGTCAGATTTTAAGTCATCAGTGACTCAAGTCAACTTGAGTTGAAGTCTCAATGACTCATCTGCACATCCCTGCTATGAGTTATTAAACAGCTACATCCTCACCATCATATCAGAGTGATTAAGATACCCATTGGGTTTGGTTGCTTGCTGCTTTTAGTTCTTTTGGTTTTGTCAGATATCTTCTTTCTTTTTCTTTTTTTCTTGTTCTTCAGAATAACTTGTGAAAACAACAGTGGGGGAAAAAGAGTAAAAAACCCTCTGAAGTAAACTTTTTGAGCCTGAAAAATAATGAGCTCTCACGCTGAGAATTTCCTGACGCTTTTTTGTTCTCAAAAAGGTCCCGAGTCATATTTAGGATCATGATTCACAGTCACAATTCAAGTGTCTGTCTTTCAGATGACATGACAAAAGGTTTGTACTTCCATCTTTTATATGTTTCTTATGTAAGGCCTCCTCTTCTTGCCTGGAATGAACACACCTTTTCTTGTTCGCTCATCGCTTTTTAGTGTGAAAGTGTTATTTTGAGTTGTCTCCCTCTGTGTCGGAGTTTTGTGAAGTAACGATCTCTTCTTCTCCTTAACAACATGATATAATGAAGGGCATATCGGTGTCTTCAGTTAGACGCTTATGTTGTTTGTGAATATAAATAAACTTACCACTTGTAATTGCTTTAATCGGAATTGTAGTTAATAGCAAATCATTTTACAACAGTAGGACTGTTGCAGCATGTTAATAATTTATCAGTCCACTGGCCCACTGTGTGTGTGTGTGTGTGTATTGTGGGGTTTATTCAACGTGAGCCCACAGCAATGATGTATCCCATAAACCTCTATAACTACTAAATAATATCTAATATCAAATTTCCCATTGCTGATCATTAAAGTTTGTTAAGCCACTTTGCTTGTAGAAGTGCAAGCGCATCTTTTTTTTTTCCAGCTAATCAATGATTATTGTTTTATGAATAAAAGCACACAAATATTTTAGAGCTGCCATTTTCCAGTGGTTCATTTAGTATTAAGGGATCATTTTCTGTAGATTCATTACAGATAGTTTGCAACAACTTGTTAGTCTAATTACCTGATTTTTCATCAACATGACTGAAGTCACAGCTCTGAATGCCATGGAAACTGATTTTAATGAGTGGAAGTACTGTGTGCATGTGCGTGTGTGAATATTTGCACTTGGGTGTCAGTGTTCAAGTTGTGTGTATCGATGTACACAGGGCTGCATTTTCATGCTAACACCACTGCACCGTCTCAGCCTTTATAAAGCTGTAATTGTGCTTTGAATTACCATTTTTGTGGATGCTCCGAGCATGTCAGACAGCAGTAACAACTGTGGCATTTTCAATCAGGATAGTTCTTTTTCATTACTGCTCTGTCCTCGGTTTAACACAGCAGTAAAGGAGGCTAAAGTGATATTAAGTGCTATGCTTGGCACCATGGAGTGAATCTCTTTAGGTAAAAAAGAAGAGAACGGGCACGAGACCCATACAGTTGGTTGGAAGATGCAGTATGCATGAGCAGTCCCTCCTCATGTCTCTCTTCTCTTCTCCACATGTGCACATGTGACATATGCATTTTCCAGGGTACTGTGCATCGGGCAGCATTTCTCCCTATAATAATAGACTCAAGCAATAACTGCAGGTGGTGTACATGGTTGTCACGGTGATGAATGGTCTCCAGGGCAACACAGGAAGTCCATCTGGGAAGAAATCTGAAAGAGGAAGTAGATAACAGAGATCGAGGAGACACAGCCGCTACCTGATTTATTCATTCTCATCCATCATCTTAAACTCACAACTATTGGTTCCTACAACGAGTAAATGGCCAATAAACTATTTTGGGCTTTTATGGCCGCAGAACAAGTAACAACAAAGTATATAGCCTCATATAACAAGAAAATCAGCCAAATGTTGGCTCTTGAAATGAGAAAACCAAAAATAGTAGTTTCAATTGGCACTGTGATCAGCAGCAGCATATAAAACTGGTTAAGCATAACTTTCTCTTTCATTTTCTTTGGATATTGCTTTTTCTTCTTCCCCCCTCTTCTTCCCTTTCGCCTGTATCCTCTCCTCTGCAATCTCCACCACACCCACTTGTTTTTCTCCCACTCTTTCAGAAGCTGGGTTCCAGAAGTTAAGCATTTAAGTCCTGTTAATGACTGTAGTCATTTGACGTTGCACGGGTTATCAGAGCAGATTCAGTTTGACAGTGAATAGTGTCACGGTGATTTTCATGTAGCCTACTAACATTTCTTTGTACCCACTCACTAATCTGTATGTGTAAAACTGAAATACAGCGCATGCATAATTTTTTTTTCTATTCTCACTCACTGATTAGTAAACAGCTCAGACTTCTGCTAACATGAAGATCAAAGGGAATTTTCAATGTCATGCTAAAAATCGCTCATCCTGTGTGTGCGTCTGTGGGTTAGGCTTTTTGTGTGCAAGTCTACACATGTAGAATATATGACATGTGAGGCAAGTGGAATCAAAGGAAACGGGGATCATGCATTCCAGAATGTGTGACTTAAGCAGAACACAGATTGCTTACAATATGTATGAAAGCGTTGCTTAGGAGGAATACAGTATGTGTTTAACAAGTCAAATTAATTGTCAGTAATGCCTTGCAGAGTAACCGAGAGACAGAGGTTGTATTTAAACATATGTTAGCAACTCAGCCATGCCATTCTGCCACCACTCAAATATACAATTTAAAATGTAGTCAGATGAGAATCTTTTTTTTTTTGTAGGATTCAACCTACCACCGCCAATTAGTACTAAGAACTAAGAAATATGCAAAAATGATATGGGAAATAAAATACATAAGGATTTTCATGTATTTTCATTTAGTTTATCAAATCGGTAGCCCAGAAATTTGCAAAAGAAAGTTAAACCAGCCTAAAATAACAACTTTGACTTCACAGGGGACACAGACGCCAGTTTCCTGGGTCCTTACTGCCCTAAACTGACTCTGTCAGTCTTTATGACATGTCACCTCACTTCCCCGGTGCTCCAGTCATAATTACTATGACCACTAGTGGTCGCCTCCAAAGAACAGACATCAATATAGGTCCTGATAAGCTGCCCTTCCTGGCTCACAAATACATGGGTTATGGATGTATATGTAGAACAGTAAATGAGCACAGCCTAAACTGAAGCACAATTTTAGCATATTTACATACAAGAAAGTGAATACAGTTATGTGAGGGGAAAGGAAAAACCTGAATAAATGTGTGAAAACACATTAAAAAAGCAGATTCTTCCACACCGGGCCTGGCCAAGTGGTTTGAAGAGTAAAAAGGATGTCAATCATATGTGATAACCTTTGCAGTCACTACATTGTGAGCACTTGTGATGATTAGATAGACACCAAAAAGAAATATCATTTGGAAGAATAGTGTCACGTCTCTGCAGTAAATTTTCAGAGATATGTAGAATCAATCCCAAGGAGCATTGAGGCTGTTCTGACATCACATGGTGGCCAAAAATCTGTCTAAGGCACCTTTCAATTGACACCAAATTGTACATATAAATAAGAGCTTCACCAAACTGTGCCGAGCAAATTCAAACCACGTAGAATTTAAAATGTGAGATCTTGTGAACTGTCCCTCCTTTCACATCTGGCAGAGCATACTGTACTTTTTTTCTTCTTGATGTCTTCTCAGTTGCACCTGCAAAACAGCACGTCTTGGCATTTTCAACATAATGGCGATGGGGGAAAAGTTTGCTTACTTAATCATTTCCAAATTCATTATGCTGAGAAAGCCTGCCAGTGAGCATTTACTACACCAGAAATCGGATGACAGTCCATCCCTGAGCTGCTGCAAAACAATATTTTCATTAAGCTGCAGTATGAGGAAGTAATGGTTCTCAGAAACGCTGCTGTGGTGATAACATCATCTATGTGCAGGCTTTATTCATTCATAGATTTAAAGGTCATCCAGTACCTTCACCCAACTTTTTAAATTGTTTATTCTTCTAAGGTATTTTGCATAGTTTTAGACTGCCTTCACATTATAGTTCATGCTGTTATTGCCCTTAGAATTCCAAATTATTACTTATTTGCTAAACAACAAAACTCTGGCATAATTTAACACAATTTGTTAGATTAGCGAAAATATGAAGGATGAGGCTTTCCATCATACCCACCATATCTTCCACTAATTATGTTAACACTGTGCATTTGCAATTACCTTTAGGCAGAAATTTAGTGCAGCTTGTTTCTGAAGATTTACATTTATAATCAACTTTTGACAGTTTAGATATGAAAAAGTAAAGCTTAGATGAAGAAACTGCTGAGTTAGAAGATTTCTACAATGACATGGGCTGTTTACTTGGGATTCAGTTGATAATGGTCATTTCTGTTAATGCCCATCCTTCATCCTCACATACACCCTTTGGCTTTGTGCTGCACGACATTCAAAACCCACATCTCCCTTTAGTCAATACACAGCAGTTGCATATGTGTGCATAATTTGCAGGAGACAGAGTTGAGGTATGACACATTACCATTAAGGTCTAGTTAGACCTGCCTGTCTTGCTGTCAAAAATCTGTTTCTATGTCCACTTGTCTAAACATGCACATGTAGTTGTCTGTCTCTTAGACTGTATATCAACCTGCCTGTCTTCATTCGTGACTGTTCTTCTATGTAGCCACGCTGCATTTTCATCTCTTCAAGTGTCTGTCTAAGCATTTAACGCAATCCATCAGTCCCTTTCATTTTTGTTCATCCAACACCACAAGACATGAATTTCCCTTCCTCTTGCATCCATGTCCTCCGCCCGCCACGATAAATCCGTCTCCTCCAACAATCTCCATCTATAGTGTCTTTTTCATTAACATCTGTCAAGCTGAGACCTGTTGTTTTTCTTCTTCTAAAAAAAGGATGTGGCATGCTGGCTGCTTTTATTGTCGACTATGTATTCTCTTTATATTGCATTTAGTTTCAATAAAAAAAGGGACCGACAGACCAACAGAATTAGAGAAAGGTAAAACCAGATATCCAAACTTCTAAGTTGAAGCGCTGACGATAGGGAAGGGCCTGCTGGAAGGGAAAGTGGGTCGTTTATGTCACTTTGTGATGACAGGCAGTGTGTCACCATCAGGCACTCTGTCTCATCTCTCTGGAGAGACTGACACTGACACAGGGACAGGACTGTCACCAGCCTCACCCCTCCTCTGGCCCTGTAGCATGTGTGTGTGTAGTATGTGTGTATACATATGGGCTTTGTGTACATTGCTGAACTTGCCATGCTTGTGTGTCATGCTTGCTGGTGCTGTTGTTTGTGTGTCTGTCCAAGTGTTTGTGTGGGTGAGAGACGAGTCATGTGTGTGCCCATGTCTTTTAGCAGTGACACAGTGCAACAGTGCAACAGTGCAGGGCTAAGCTGGTCACACAGTGACAGTTGGGAACTCTCCCTGCGGACACACATGCAGACACCAGCATTCTTTTACTCACAACCCATTCTTCTTTTTTGTAGCAACACATGTAGTTTGGATGTACTTTTCTTTTAAACTGCAGTGTAGTTTTCACTGCATTTTAAATGTATGTATACAGTACCAATAAAAAGCATTCACTCCACTTGAACTTTGAATCTCAGTCAAATAATTAGGCTTTTTTGAAACTAACCTAACAGAAAAAAATACTTTTAACAAAGTAGAAACAGGCTAAACGTAGTCATTGTGTTTTACTGAATTACATTATGTTTTGTCCATGTTCTATTACTACATGATGGTTGTCAGAATATTTGTTCTCCCCACTCAACATGAGAGATTATTAGCCTCATTCTACAGTGTAAACCTTTAGCAGCTGGTGGTTCGAGTGCAGATTAGTCAACATCTGCAGACCTGACAAAAAGGATGCACAGTAACAGGTATAAGAGGATACTCAGCAAAACAGAGTCTGACATGAATCATGAGTAGTCTCTCCTCATCTAAATCTCAACTTCACTGAGAATGATTGTGCTTGCATAATTCCCCTTTATTTCTAATCTTTAAGTGCTGAATATTTCGTTTCTGGGATTACATTAACCACACAACGTGCATGTGACTTCAGAATGCTTAAGAAAACAAAAGTAGCTTTACTGAATACTTTGCTGTGTAACAGCTGGCCTCTAAGCTGCGTATTTATGGTAGACAATACTGTTTAGCTGAAAAGAAGCAATTGTTTTTTAATGATCAAATGAGATTCTAGTGTCTCTATGGAAATGCACATTTTGTGTATTTGTTTGTACTACTTAGTTTATGTAATGGACGATATACAGTAAACAATAAAGCATCAGATTTCTTTGGAACTTGAATTTCCTGTAAAGGAAAGTCAGCTCATTATTAATGTGACCACAGGGGATGGGCTCCAGGATTAGAAAATGTTTTAGTTTTCTTTCTCATCTTAAGTGGGCAATGCCGTTTTTGTTTTTTGTTGTTTATTTGGAAGCAATAGTTGACTTCCATTAAATGCAGTGCCATTTAATCACCAACTAAATGTAAATGTAAATGTAACTTTCTTTATGCTACTTTCTTGTGTAGCATAAAACTACAAACTACAGCTGTCTGCACAGCATTCCTCTGTGAACCCTGGGCTGTAGAATGACAAATGAACCTTGAATATGGTAAAGAAATAACAATAATAATGAAAAGACATCAGTGGTTTTCACCTCACTTGGCATTTCTTGACTGTCCACCCTGATATTGAATATTTCATTAGAAAGCTCATACGCAGGCTATTTGTACCAAGGAAGGCACCAGCATATGATTGTTTGGCTGTTTATGGCTGTATGTGATCCCCTCGTGGTTGACAATGGATATACAGGAAGCTCAGATGAAATCAAATCACTCCACTAAACCTGGTCTGTGTCACAAAGCATTCAAGTTGAGATTTTCTCCTATATGCAGCTCATGATGCAGTGCTGACTGCTATAAAAGCCACCAGTCATAAGCTGAAATGTGAATTTAATAAAAGAAACCTCTCCATTTATCTTTATGCCCCTACTTCTCTCTGAAGAGTGCAGCTATTTCTGAAACACCCACCTGTTGAGTTGTTGGTTCTTTAGCGTTGTCTGGTAACTAAATACACTTTCTCCTGACAAATGCAGATATCAGCAAGATGGTTTGTGTTTGTGTGTGTTTTTATCTCAGTTCCATCTCCTGTTAAACTCAATCTGTGCATGTCCTCAGACATGCAAATATATTTGTGTGCAATAATCAGTATTGGGAAGTATTTAGTTGTTTAGCAATGTGCTGCAAAAGCATTACCGTAAGTAATTACATCACTGTTGCTAATCCCACTTAATTACTTTTATTTTTCATGCTTTGCAAGCACCTTTGATGGAGTAAATGTAATGCGGTATCAAGTAAAGTAAGTAATTACGTGCAATGAGTGTTAAATTAGGATATAGGTGCACATGAGGATGAGCCACATTGTGTCAGAAGAGCTTTTTCTAAGATTGAAAATGTCAAATCACAGATAACATAATTAGATATTTGGTCAAAATCTCACTTAGTCTGGACAATATAGTATGAATTTTGGCCCAGTTTTCTCTCTCTGAAGAGCACAGATATATTCTGGCAGCCACCAAAGGCTGCTTATTTCACATATAATTTGGACCAGCTGCTAGCAAAGTTAATCTATAACCCTATAACCAAAACAAACATTGTGTATTTGTAGTTTGCTTAGAAATCTACAAGAAATGTCAAGTGTAGAGATAAAGAATCACAGTCCGTCTTTCATCTTGGTTTTTCTTTTTTCTCTTCTTTTAACACTTTCTCTCTGTCACTCGTTTGTTGTTGTAACACTTGATCTCATCACCTTTCTTTCTTTTCACCCCCATGAGGTTGCTCTCTCTCCGTCTGTCCCTTTCTTCCTCTTCTCTCTCTTTCCTTCTCCCCTCTGCAGTCATTACCCCGAGGTGCTGAAAAGCTGAGAAGGAAACGCGTGCTTCTTAGCAAACTCTCTTTACTTTTCCCTCTTCTTTGGAGAGAACGCTGATGAAGTGGCAGCAACACCTGCATGTGTGTGTCAGGTTGTGTGCTTATGTTTGTGCATTTGGATCTGTGTGTGGAAGTGTGGAAGTGTGTGTGTGCGCTCACTTCAGCTGAAGAGCAAGCTTGCTTACGCTGTATAAATTTAGTTAAGTGAAGACTCTTGAGAATGAAACATAGAGTCCTGCTTCTCTCCTTCACAAAAAACATCGGCACAAAGGCTTATGGACAAACACGCACACACACACAAACACACACACGCAATCACACACACAAGCTCATAACTGGTTGCTCTTTAAGAAGCGAGAAAAGAAACTTAAACCCCCTCTCTCCTGCCATCTGTTAGTGTGCAGGCAAAACCCACTCTCCCCCGCCCTCTGCAATCTGCTGCATCACATAGACACACACATACGGACACACACAACTGAGACACAATGCATACTCACCCACTCTCTCTCTAACACAAACACATTCAGATGCAGTACTACACGTTTCGTTAATACTTGACACACACTATAAGACATACACCCCTTCTCCAGCACTACACACACACTATGGTCCCACACCCACACAGGCCCATGTCTTGCATCTCCTTGTTACTCACTGTGTGTGTGTGGGTCTCTCCCCCCTCTGGAGCCTGCGGACAAACAGGAGAGAGAGGAGCACGATGGTGGTGCTTGAGATTGATCTCATTAATACTAAAGAGCAGACATGTCGGCGTATGATGTTTATCAAATCTTCTTGGCAAACACTACAATGCTGAGAATGACTCTGCGGGAAATACGGGGAGCCGATAGAGGGAAAATAATGGGATGGAGAAAGAGGGGCTGATGGGAGATGGGGGTGTGGACAAGAGCAAATAGCAACAATAATCTGTAGATTCAAAGACCAACAGACAGATCACCAACACTCAATGGAAATAAGAAAAAATCAAAAATCAATGAAATCAGCACAGAGAGAAACTACTACTACTACTTTGACTTCCAACTTGTTTCACCTGTATGCTTTCTACTTGCACTCTCAGCTTTGATTTGTGTGCACAGTACACGGTCTGAGAGCTCAACTCAGAGGGTACAGTAGCAACCTTAATGCTGATGTTGCAGAACTGGCCGCTGGTAGAATTAAAATACCTTTGAGCTGCATTAAAACCGTAGATTTTATGTAAATAATGGACGGGGTTGCCGTGATGTCACCCATTGCTTTGTTGACTGCCCATTTGAAGCATCAAGTTCGGGAATTACAGCTGTTCCCATCGTGAAACTGTGAGAGACCATATTTGGACGAGGGAGGAGTGAGGGGTGGATTTATGTGTATCTAAAACAAAATGTACATTACTTACCGGAAAAACATAACAGCCGTTTCCTTGGAGTGTCCTTCTAACTAAATGCTGAAAGAGACAAAAAAAATGACACAGAAAGTTCACGACTATTTAGATGTACACAGTGCCATGGATACGCATTGTTTTGCACACTTCTGATGATTGACAGCTCGCCATGTTAGCGACCTGTCAATCAAAGGTAGCCAAGTCCCAAACCATACCTTGCTTTATCATCTTTTTTAGATGAGACCATTATTTACACTCCTTCCATCCACATAGCTGAGAGAGTTTGGCAAGGTCAGTGTAGCATGAATAGTCAGTTGCTTATGTTTACGAGGATTTCATGCAGATGCAGAAAAATGTATAATCAGACAGACTGTACTTCCTACTTGGAATGTATCTGCATACGCCTATTAGTGACTCTATAAAACAGTATGTTTTAAGTATCAAGCTCTTAGACGGTTCATGTGGCACTTGAAACAGATGGTGTATGTAAATATTTTCTCAAAGGAACTCTTTATTTAGAGTAAGAAAATAATAATTTGTTCACATCACCAGTAATACACAATGGGAGTGTTTAACAGGGCCATTTTTCTGGGTAGCCTCCAGGGATGCATTTCCATTGAAACCCTGCCAGCTTAGTTTCTATAGCAATGCCTACCTATAACATACCTAAGGAATGTATCTGCATCTGGTCCAGTTCATTGTAATGATATGTCATTGCATGTAAAAGCTGCAGCCTCTTGTGGCCAGTTAGAGGAGTGAGAACTCTGCAGTCAATGATGATAGTAAACGGTCAGTAAAAAATATAAGGCTGATCCGTCGAGTAGTAGGTCAGACTAGATGAGGACAGTAAACATTGGTCTTTACTGTATAACCCATTCAATTCAGTGTCATCATTATGTATTATCAGCGTTAAATTGTTGCTTATAAATGGTAACTCAACCATCTGAAGTCCCTGAGACCTATATCTAACAACTGAACAATCTGAGGATAAACTGAAGCAGCAAAATACTCAATACAATAAAAATTTAAGAAATGCTTTGCTCATTCTTTATTTTGCAAATGTTTTTTAAAAAAATACCACAAAATTGTAACTTGCTCCAGGGCCGAATTCCTCAGTGCACAGCAAGCGCTTTCTTCTTTTTTATTCTTTTGCATTGCCTTTGTTTGACTGGATGTTACTGTGGCGCAGACAACCTCTGATTTTCTCATCAATAAAATGTTCCAATTTAAAATAGGGGAGCAAAATAGATCAGAAAATAGAAAAGCACACTGGAAAGACGTAAGAAGGTAATTTAATATCCTAAGAAAGAGAGCGAGGTTGTGGGAGGTTTGTGTAACAATAAACGAGTGTGTTTGTGCCTATATGTACTGTTATTGTTTCTTATCTCATCCTCATCTCATAAAAGAACAGGCAGAGGGAAACAGTCATTAACTTTATCCTCATAACAAAGTGAGTCTGCCTTAGTCCACTGAGCCACACAGATGCTACCGAAGCCTGCCGACTGATTAAAAAGAAGAATATTCTTTCCATATGGTTTCTAGCAGAGCGACTGACAGTGAAGGGAGGATGCTTCAAGGTGTTCCGCTGGGAGCAGTTGACAGCTATATTCAGTCTTGGTTATTCTCCACAGGCATTTCCATTGAGAGCTTTCTAAGGAAATACGCAGTTGACAGATATGCATCAGTGACTTCAGTCATATGCAGATGACACATGCAAACGGAGAATGGATGGTGAGGCCAGAGGGCATCGGCCAAACCTGCCAAAATCAATCTCAGTGAATCAAACACTGAAAAATGGAAATAAAGCTGTATACAGTAAAATTGTAGGCTGCCTGGAAGCAGTGACTCTACCGCTCAGCCCCAGTGAACCTCAGTTTTAATGTATATTTCGATTTGTAAAACTGTTTTTTATCATCGGTGCCAGTAAATTTCTCTTCCTGTTGTTGCTGTTCTCAGTTTGAACAGCTACATAGATGGGGGTAAAAAGGACACAGCTTAAGCTACACAGGGTCATACGAGTTTATTGATGGCTGCTAATTTGGTGTTTTGTATGTGGAAAATACACTGTGTATTGTTGCTCCCTGCTCGAGAAAATTGGATAAAGTTGTCCTTTACAGTTTGGCATTCTCAGAATCAATTTCCCTTTTTTAGCTATTTATAGTTTCCACTTACTTAGGTGCCAATGAGCAATGGGCAGTAAGGCTACAATTTGAATATGTGTAGGAGGTGGGAAGGGCATCTGCTTTGCGTGCAATGTGTGCAACAAATTATCAGCAGTAATTCAATGTCCGTTGCAATTGATTTCTGAATTTCTACCAATCATAGCTACAACAAACAGAAAGAAAGCATTTGCAAGCATGCCTCATCTGTGGTGGGCAGATCCAGGTCAGGGTCTCTCTCTCTTTCTCTCTTTCTTTTTCAAATGGAATGAGCCATTGGCTGCACAAACAGGAGGCTTACACCATGTTTCTTGATTGACTGGTTGACAGCCTACATGGGTCAGCATTTTATAATGGACTTGACAGAGACCCAGAAACAGTCCTTGGAAAGAATAAAACAATGGTGGAACAGCAGGACGTGTTTTTTCCCTGTGGAAGTGTGTTCAAAATGGAAAGTGATGCTTCAAACAAGTTGGCTGGTGATCAAATAAATAAATTGCGTGGACATAATTATATAATCTCCTCCCTCTAAAACTGATTGATTCCATGCTTATGGGTGTCTCATAATCGTATCAAAGACATCACTCTTGAAATCAAATTAAAGACTGTAGAATCCACCCAATAGATCCTAAGAAAAAAGGATCTTGTTTAAATTAGTTTTTATGAAAAACTGAGCAAATAGTTTTTCATCACACTGGCAGCAATTTTCAGCAATAATATGTCGTGGTATGTCACTTTTTTCTGATATCAATTACAGTTTTTACATTACAGATTATTACATTAACATATGCACAAAGAAAAAGGTTGAGGTCATGAAAAAAAAATCTGCCTCAGACCCCAATTGGTGTAGATGAAAAGAGTCCGGCAACCAATGGATTTTTTTAAATTATGAAGTGAGACAAACTTGTGAGTAAAACAAATCAAAACTAATAATAAAGCTGTGGATTGCAGTAAAACAAAATTACGGAGAGAGCCAGAAGAACCGAAAAGAATAGATATGGGAAAAAGCAGACAGATAAAGGAGAAACATTGCAAGGCACTGACAGACAGGTAAATAGACAGCTGTTACACAGATACACAAGCATGTAGGCAAGGAGACAGACAAACGAATAAGTAAAGGACAAGCAGTCCTGCTGCATAATAGCCAAACATAAATATTGTAGAATAGAAGGAGCATCCACAGAGAGCAAAGAAGAACATCATGTTCTTCACAGTCAAAATCCTCCACAGTTAATATCTGCGTACTTGCTCTGACAATCCTGGGGTCTCATCAACACACACAATATGCAGCTCAGGAGATTCCATCAGGAATAAAAGATCATGTTGTAAGTTTACTTTGCAACTTTTCTCCTTATTTACCAACCTGAAATACAGTTTGTTTGGGTTTGAGATACTGTATCTCCTGCTCCCTATCTCCGTCTTTGTTTTCCCTTCCTTCACTCTCTAACCTCTTACCTCTCTTTCCCCTCCCTCCCTCCCTCTCTCTCCCTCTCTTTGCTTTG
>CAFUXE010000306.1:34107-56373 GCA_903364295.1 Serranus cabrilla | reverse complement strand
TCTCTCAAAATGCCATTTTGACTCCACAAGCAACTTTTCAAAGCACATGGTCTTTCGTCCTCTTCCAGGTATTGGGGAGAATATGGCAACCCTGGGGCAGTGTGTGCAGCAGAAAAACATGCATCTGATCTTTAGCGTGGTTTGACTGTAATTTGTTTTGATTGTTCTTTAGATATAGTCATTTAGCTAATGTGTTCGTTTTATTATACTCTGTACCGTTGGACACTTTTGCAGGATGTCTAGAGCTGAAACGTGGCTTTATTGGGAATAAGATCTCAATTTTGAATCCATCCAAAGTAGTGTTATGTTTATGGTTGCCATAGTGTTGCCAGCACGAGGATTCCCACTCAAAAAATGCTGCCATTGTTTGCAAAGGTTGTCCAAAAGTTGTGCCGGCGATTGGTCGTGCGCTTTTAACATGTACTCACAGCAAGACTGGCTGAGCAGCTTTGCCTTTACAAACATCTGTATGATTCTTCATGTCGGGACAACAGGGACAGTCAAATGGCCACCACCTTAAAAAGAAAAGGCATTTTGCAAGTGGGAGTAGAAAAACATGAGCGTCGCTTTGTCAAAGCTATGATAATGAGGATGGCAGTTCAAGTTAAACATCAAGAGACGGAGAGTCATTTTGACTTGAGGTGAGGAATAAACAGTAATTATAGTACATACATGGAATGTTTGCTGGAGTTTCCAGCTATTGCTGGGCAGTCTCTTGCTCTCTCTCTTCTCTTCTACTTCTTGCTTATTCACAGAATATTTGTTTCTATGCCCCCTGGTGCTTCAGCGAACACTGCAACAAACGCTGCCTTAAGCAAACTGTGCATGCTTTTAGTTTGTCTGCCAACTGCAAAGGCCGGCAACACGGTGTCTTGTGCAAGTGTACACAAAGCTTTAGATTGTCAGATACTATGTAACATGCAGAAATAATCCGTACACATACTAAAGTCTGCTTTATTAAGGATCTGAGGGGATTTGTTTTAATAAAAAGGCTGTTTTGCTCTTTGAATACAGAAATGATTCACCCACATTTAAAAGCCTAAGCCCTTTAAAAAGCATTTAACTGCATGTGGGCTGTGACACAGCAATTTTAATTTACCTTTAATTGAACAAGTTACAACACTGCTAAGGTGTCAACATTTTTAACACAAAATTTGTTTTCTGACAAAATGCTGCATGGGTGAAAACAAAGGATTTGGATTGAGTTTATTGATGAAAAGAAACCACATTGTGAGTAATGAGGCATGTGGATAGATTAACACTTCACACAAAGAAACAAAACAGGAAGCAATTTCTTGAAAAATGTTAGATAATCACATCATTAACATTTGTAGAGACACAAATAACGCATTTATTGTAACAACATTTCACATGTCATAGCATCATAACCAGGTTTTTACTTGAGCTTTGTGACTGACTGTGTGTGAGCTTTGTGGTTCTGTAATAAAATTCTTCATAGTGTGGATGATGCAATGGAGTGGGACCACCCACTGACCCATGGTAGGGTGGCATACTCTGGTAGGCAGTGGAGGCAGATGGTGGGTGTCTAACCTCTTCTTGCATGACAGAGCTGGATCTGTCAAATGGCTGTGGCGTGACAGAGAATGTTGTTTGGCCGTGACTCGGCTCTGTCTTTTTTATGAAGTTTCAAAGACTTCTGGAACAAAGAGGATCCTTATTGTGGATTTAAAGTTATTTATTCTTTTGGCTTGAGGAGCAAACTGTTGTAAATAAAACTGTATGCCTTCTGTTTCAGTTTTGTCTGTGGGATGCATGTGAAATTTCCTGAGTTCTCTTAATTTCCTTCACCCTGGATTACTTGTGCTGGAACTATGCTCATATAAAAAAGTCATTTTCCCCCACTTAAGCATTGTTCTAAGCCCCTTTGGAACTTGTTTAGCTGATAACTGACAATAACAGACTGTAATTAACAGCTTTCAACAAGAATTACCTTCTGTTCAGCATGTGTAGCAACAGACATGACATGAGGGAAGCTTATTCACAGACATGCCAGCTTGTAGCCCCAGACCTGTTGGGGAATTATTGCTTTCTGCACCACTTGTCTTGTGAGTCTAACAGTGACTTTGGTCTTAAGTTCTATTATAACAAATAAAAAAAATGTTCATGCATTTGAATACACATTATCTGCCCTTATTTAAAAGATAAAAGCACTATATATATTACCACCAGAGGCCTGTCAATCAAAACAATAACAGGCAGAGTTTTATTATGGTCCAGTTGTGGCTGTAGCATCAGCTTTTCCCAGTTCATATTCCTTCAGTGCCCATTGGTATTGTTTGACCATGAGTTTAATTATCTGCAGGGGTCCCCTCCTCTTCAAAACAAACGGACCAGCTATTTAAACCCGTAAAAATACTGAATAAAGCAGTTTCACATTAAAAATCTATTTCTTCAACATAGTTAGGCAGATTGCTGCCATTTGCTTAGCTTGTTTTACAAATTACAACTTTCCTTGGGTTTAAAAATGATGGCAACATTTGGGTTAATGTTAGACGACTCAACAAAATATGTCACATCGCTCTCGTCATTATATAAACATTTGAATGCAGAAAAGTTATACCTCTGGTGTTGTTGCAACCCTCTTACAAAACCTGTAAACGAATGGTTGAGACCTATAGTACATTTAACAGGATAGCTCCTCAAAGTGTCACTTTCAAGTTTCTCTGTGATGATGGAGAGTTTTCTGGATTAGTTCTGGGCTGATGGCTAGGGATATGAACTCAGACTATGCTTGAACACTTCCCTGAATATGGCAAACGTTAAATTGCCTATCGCCACTTTTAGAAACGATGAATTACAAATCAGACATTATCTGATGAAGCGTATCCTGGACACAACATTTTCTGGCAGAGGCAAACATTTAGCAACACGCGGTCTTGGATCCAAAATGTGGTAGAAAACATCTTTTATTTGGTAGCTGGCAGATTGTCCACAGAACAAATCTGTTGTGGTCTTGTCCCTGTCCATGTTTGCTTTCCCTCCCTACAGAGCTATGATCAAGGAAGGGTAGCTTCTGCCTTTTTATGCCTCCACGCCAGCGACAGCCATGGCCGGAGGCATTATGTTCTCTGGTGGTCCGTTACTCTGTCCCACAAATGTTTACTTGGACTCTAGAATGAGGTTTAGAAGATTTGGTGGTTTGGTTGTGATGCTTTTGGCCATAACTCAGGAATTGTTATAGTAATTATGACAGAATTCCACACAAATGTGTGATGGAATAAAATGATGAAGTGTTGCCATTTGTTATCCAAAAGGTTAAAGGTCAACTTCTCATCATAATTTTCTGCAAAAGCACTTTTCTGGCCATAATTCAATGCCATAACTAGGGAACAGAAGTGGAGGTTGGTCAGATAATGAATTGGCAGCACTAATCTTGGGTGTCCACCTGACACTGAGATTAATCTTCTGCACTGCCGTGAGGCAAAATCTATATTTGAAGCTTTGTCTTTGTCATGTCTACATATGAGTCTAGACAAACATGGATGCAAACCGCAACTTTGTGGGAGGCATACAACTGTGACACTGTAATTCTAGTTATTCCTTAAATTATTTTTAATAATTGATAATTAATAATTGTAACCTGCTTCTGCAAATTGTATGCTTCTTCAATGAATGTTAGGTTGACATTGTGATATGAATCTAAATATCATGATATAATTTGGGTATTGTAATATGGTGTAGTTGTCCTTTCCTGGTTTTAAAGGATGCAATTTCTTGGTAAAAAATGTGATTTTCTCCATACCACCGAGCCATTAAAATGTCTAATTTTCCAAGTGTACACACAATGAAATAGTGATGAGAGAATCTGAATATAAACTAAGTTTACTAATTGAATATTCCTTTTATTATTTTCAGTCATGCATTGTTTACATCCAGGTCTTCTACCTAGCTTTTAGGGTTTCTTTGCCATCGACTGTCAGTTTGTTACAGTGAAACAGCAGGAATGTGTGTTAGCTTTCATACTTAATCACATGGATCGCCAAACAACCGGCCAAGTGACTCAAATCAAAAGTGATCTGAAAGGATTGATGTTGTGGACAGTGTGTTTTCCAATCGGCGGTTAGGGGACATACACATGCACACATACTGTAACCATGCATGTACACTCACACACACACAGGCACGTGTAAACTCCAGGCAGATCCAGGTTTCCTAGCTTTAAGCCTTCTTTCTCCTAGCTTTTAAGGTTTCTTTGCCATCAACTGTCACTTAGCTCATTACCATGAAATGGCAAGAATGTGTATTAGCTTCCAAGTATAACCGCATGGATGCATGTGCATTCTGCATGTGCATTCTGCATGTTGAAAAAAGCTCTAAAGGGCTCTTTTAAAGGTACCCTTCATCAACATGTAGACATCAGACGGGAAAATGTGCGCCACACTGTCTCACAAGTATTCACTCAAAGAATACCACTTAGTGTTTGAGCATACGTAAAGACACTTGACATTATCATGTAGAGTCACTTGATCTGTTCAGTATGAATTCCAACAGCACTGACTTGGTGCTCTTGACTAACAAGACTTTATTAGAGCTGTCTTTGTTGTTGACACCTGCTCCCCTGCTCATGTCTGTCTGTAGTTCTCTATCACGGTATGCCTTTCTGTCCACTTTGTTTCTCAGCGTGTTAGCTTGTCGCAGTCTTGTCCCTCTGTCCTTGCTTTTAAAATTTCCTTTTATATAAAAATACTTGTTAATAAAAACCTTTCCCTCTACAATATTCCCCTTTTTATACACAAAGCTCTTTTGAGCTGGAGGAGTTTTACTAGCTTCAAGTTTAATTATCACTGAAGAAATAGGATGCATCGGACTACGTCACGGTATGATGAAGATGAACAGAGTACTGCTTACAATCAAGAAATGAACATCGCATTGATTTTCTTCATGCTTTGTTCTGCAATGTTTGTACCCTAGACCATTACACAGATTGTAGTTATGTAAACAAATAAAACTAGAAACCACATTATTTTTTATGATAAATGTGTAATACACTCTTTACTGCCTATGAGGTCACATGCTGACTGGGATTTTCAATTAGATTATTGTAGCCAAAGCATTTTGTATTTCCTGCTAAATCCTCCTTTGTGAGTGTGGGTGTGTGTGTCTCAGGAAACAATTCAATTTGATGACTCTGATACATTCTCCCCTTGTCTGTCTGTCCATCTGTCTGTCTGGATAAATTTCTTGATTCACTTTTGTTCCCACAGTGATGTTGCACCCAGTGTACGGCACACAGTGCAGGTCACACAGAGCCATCTAGGGAATGAGATTGTCAGTGCCCATCACCAAACAACCGGCCAAACAACTCAAATCAAAAGTGATCTGAAAGGATTGATATTATGGACAGTGTGTTTTCCAATAGGCGGGTAGGGGACATATACACACACACATACTATAACCATGCATGCACACACACATGCACGTGTTAACTCCAGACAGAAACACATGATGAAGTCTCATCTTCTCCATCTCGGAATAACACAAATAAATCCTCCTACAAACACTCACTCACATCTATGTGTACCACCTGTGCCCCTCCTCTCCCTCGCCGTGCCTCTCTAATCCACTTGAATGTAGCTGGATATTAGATTAGAAAGTTATAGATGTGATTATTCGTCCCTGGGCACAGCCACCTATTCGCTGATTAAAACGTGAACTGGGGGCCATTATGTAACTGCTTAAAGAGATTAAACCTAGTCACCCCCGTGGGGGCCCGCTCTCTGTCATAACACACAATAGAGATAGCACAGAGGATGGCATACATGGCAGGATGTTAGTTATATCTACAGGTAGAGGGATAGAAGAGTAGAAAAATTACAAAAGACTAATATTAGGAGAAGGGAGACGGGTAATGCAAGCGTGTCCCAAGTCAAACTTTCCAGGGAATAGAGTGTCTCTTTGAACACCTTTCATTAGTGAATGGAAGGCAGCAAACGATTGGCTCCTCTTTTGAAAAAGTATTCTGACAATGACAACCTCACCAAACTCATGAATGTTTGTTTTGTGGACATATAGCATTTATGGACAGGTTTTAAATATTAGCATAACTCCAACCTCAGCACATTAGACAAAATTGATTATCAATCTGAGGCTAGACTTAATTGTGTTTGGAGGCCAAAATATGCAGTGTTGATGATTTGGTTTTCAGTCTTTTGCTTGAGGCTGTAACAACATTTTTGCTGCTCTGATGACAGAAACAAGTGAACAACATGTTCTAACCGAGTAAAATTAAACTGGTTGAATGATGAAAGTCCACAGTCACTCAAACTGAAATATTCATAAGCAACATGCTGGTTGCTGGCTGCTCATTGTGAACCCTCTGCCTGTTGCTTTGAGGAGCAGAGCATTGAACTTCTTAAAAAGCATAATCAAATGATTATGAAAGGGTTTGTGATGATGCTCATTTATGCCATTTATTTGTGGAAGAGTAATTGTTTTCCATCTTGAGAGGGATGATTGGTCTGATTCATAATGTTTTATCTTGTTGACTACCTAGTCTTGATACACCCCACACTTAATGGGAGTGTGTAAGGTTGTCAACTTCCCTGTAAGGACAGAACTTCTGAGGTGCTTCATGCACTTTCCACAGTTGACAGTGGGTAAACAAGCCTGCCATGTAGAGACACAATAATTGTTCAAATAGGGATAATGGCGCACACTTTCATACAGCCTTTCCTCAGATGCATGGCGGGTGTTGCATACAAAAAGAGACGGTAGTAAAAAGAGAGCTTGAGTGCGGAACACTACTCTTGCTTAGTCTCCCATCTCTGCACATTCGACTAACCACATGTCACACTGTCGACTGTCAATAACTGGACAAATCAAGCTTACTTAATATTCACTCCTAACATGATTATCTGTATGTGAAGTACACACTGCAAGTTGCATTGATTTTTCTCGCATGCCTCCACATTGAACAGAACTAAAACAAAACAGCTGAATAATAGTAAACACTTGAAAATGTAAGTAAATAGAGGACAGTTTTAAGATAACATGCTGTGAGTCATTTTTGGTAATTTTAAGGGTGAAGTTTTAATTTAAACTGTACTGGTCTTAGCAAAGATTTATTGTATTTACAAGCATTTAAAGGAAATTATACTTTTTTATAGTATCATTGATCATGTTTTCCTAAATGTGCCACTACTCCTTTAAGGACCATCAAAATAAATGTCTTTACTGATAATACCTGTATTCTGTATCAATGGTAAGTTTGTGCATCAGCATAACACACTGAAAGCAGACTATTGATATAAAACAAGAACTTTTTTCTTTTAAAGCGGTATATCATTAAATCTTTCACCCTCTCTGCAGTATCAAGGTGATGATATTCTCTAATGCCTTCTTTTGTCGCCCCCTCTCATTATAGCTGCGTCTTTGATGCTATGGGTTAGAAGCACAGGAAAGCAACAGGAAAATATGTTCAACTTTCTAGATACTGTTCATCTGTCTCAGTAATGATGATAAACATGAATAAAGTCATGTCGGATTGTCTTTGATGATCATCACATTCAAAGAAAAAGGAATATGGAGACAGTATGACAAAGTCCTCAGAGAGTTTAGTTAAAAGCAGAGCTGGTAGGTTCTGGGGCAGACAGGGTGACATACACACACACACACACACACACCCTGCAATCTTTATTCTTTCAGCTTACGTGAAGGAGTTACTCATCTCCCATTCACAGTTTTTTGGAAAGAACGATCTGAACTGTGAAAAATTAAAAGGAGGAACTGTATTCATATTCAACATGTAAAATAAGAGCTTTAGTGCTTTCTGCTTTTCCAAGAACACAAGTTTGGAGTCAGAATGCGCCCTGGGCCTGACCTACAAAAAGTCTTGACCTGTAAAAATCCCATATGACTAAAGTTTCTTTGAGTTCTGGTGAAATGCAGTTCCAGTGAAAACTGTTTTGGAAGCGGGGGCAAATGTTTTAGATGTATTTAAGTTTTGTGCGTTTGGTTTAAACTTGTAGAGGCCATAGGCAGCGAAAGAAAAGAAAAGCTTTTTTTCTTATTTAAACACAATTTTTTCATAATCTGACTGAACTGTTATGTAATAGACTGTGAATATTACATTGGAATCACTGGCAGCATATATAATGTATATTTGTGCTGTACAACCACATAGAACTGTGAAAGCCCCACCGCCATCGACTGTTGCTAGTGTAAGTGCTGATCCATATCCAAGTGCGCCATATGTTTCTTGTGTAACTTATTGCTTTCCCATTCCCAATAAAGTGGCAGAATAAAAAGGCTTTTACAGGTCCCTGCGGGTAGCAGCTACTTCCAGTGGTAGTCACTGAGCTGTGGGGCTGCTGTGGTGACAAATGGCACCAAGCACATATTTTACTATTGCCATTTACAATGCATGATCCAGGCTGTGCAGCTCAAATGACTGTGCAGCAACACTGTGGAGAGTTATGTTAGCTGGAAGTGTGTGTTGTGTGTTGCGAGCACCCATACAAATATGTATACTGAGCTTGTTTTGAGTTTATTCATCAGTAACTTAAATGTTAATCTTTTTCCTGAGTCGTCAGACATTTCAAGGTGACGCTGTCAGTGTAATTAGAGGTATTAGATGATTGAAATAGGCGTATCATATCTGATTCTTATTCTACGTTTGAAAAGATGGAAGTCTGTAAACAGATATTTAGATATATTTCCACATAAGTATGTGGACATGTGAGCCGTACCACTGCTGGAAACATCATTATTTTGTAGTGTGTAACCTGTTACAATGACTGACATTGACTTAAAACGTAAACAAACTTGCATATGTCTCCTTTAAAAATAAAAATAAAAAATCCCCAAAGAGTTAGGAAGTTATCTAAAACGTAAGTAAAACAGAATGTAATCATTTGCTAATCCCTTTTGACATGTATTTAATTGAAAACTGTGCAAGAACAACATTTTGATGATTAACAGATAAAGTTTTGCTAAAATATATATTCTGAATTCTGACTTTGATGCATTGTGTTTTTATTTATGTATTACATACGTCCCAACTCTTATATAGATTGCTGCACACAATCATGCGGTTGTTATAGTCATTTTCAGTTATCCAAGCTTACTTCGTTTAGTTTAATATAGTATAATACAGAATAACTCTTATTGTCCAGTATTTATACAAGTCTAGCCTACTTATAAAGCGATTAAACCTTGTAATGCAGATTTACCTTCACAGTACCTTCTGCAGGTCGAACGCACGTGGCCGTCAGGGGGCAGACATCAGTCGGGGAGCGCTCGGAGAAACGTGGCTCCCTGGTTTGTTCCCCAACGGCAGCAATTATGTGCGCGCGCACGTGCGTACACGCGCAAACAAATGACCGATTCAATGCTTTTAAAAAAGAGATGTGTGTTGTATCTGTCACATGCATAACCTTCTCCCAGAAGGTAACATGGTGATCCAATGAATTCTACATAAAATATGTATCTGGAAAAGTCTCTAAAACAAATTGATGAGGTTGTTAAACCTTATGATGCAAGTAATGAGAATGGGAGAAATCTACATACTTAACGTATCAAACTACAGAAATATGAACGTGTCGAAAAGAGAAGAGTTTTTATTTAGTATTCTGTTTTGTGTTGTTAAAAAGAAGGGGGAGAGGAAAGCAGAGTGAAGGAGAGAAATAGAAAGTCTGGTACGGTAGCCAGAGGGCGGTGGCATTTCTGTCTCTCTGCGTAAACGGAGAGAGTGGAGAAGGAGAGAGCGCACGGAGAGAAAAGCAGAGCTTAGTGGCAAGGCAGCAGTGCCGCTGACACGAGTGAAGGGACCCCGTGGCTATTTCCACCACCTCGCTCTTCTCACAGCTTAACCTGCGCCTTTTGAGACGGACTTCGACATCGGGACTAGAGGCGATACACTCACCTACCTTTTGGTTTTTGGACTCGTTTGATTAATCAGCAGACCCTGAGGTGGAGGTGGAGGGGGGGTGCTCATTTCCCCCACCGTGGACCGAGGAGTTGTTTGTGTTTATGTGTTTTACGCGTTGCTTGTAATGGGGAAAAGTGGACAGAGAAGTGGAATAGGACGCGGAGGTTGCAGCTTGGTGAGGATGTGCGCCACGCCGGGGATCCTGCTTCTCCTGGTGCTCGTACACCGAGGAGTCGCCCAAGGTAAGACTGGAGAGTCTTCTTTCAGATCTTTTTTAAAATACACTTTTATTCAAAGCAATGAAAGCTTCCCTTCATTGCCGAGATGCTGCTGGTGCTGGTGGCAGCATGCCTGTTAGTAGGCGGGGAGGCAGAAGTAGCTCTCCCTGGCAGGGAGCTGTACTTTTCTGCCTTATTTCCATTTAAATTGATGCTGATGAGTGGATGCTTTACGGTCAGCGTCTTAAGGTGTAAACCGTGTACTGTGGGCTATATCTGCGCATTTCTCTGCCGGTCTCAAGTGTGCGCTGCCAGCTGAACGGCAAAACTCGCAACCCACGTTTCACTGCGAGAGACGACTAATTAATTTAGGAAGACTGAAAAATACAGAGTTAACGCAAAACACTGAGTAATATATGAGATCTCAACCCGCTATGAATAACCTGGTAAATACGAATATGACTGCAAAAACTCCCCAAGTCCCTGCGCGAATTGAACATTGCAGTGATTTTTCTTCAGGACTATAATCTTCGAGGTTGCAGTTGAATTAAGGTGAAAACAGTGAAGGGCAGGACTTGGACTCCACGATTAGCCGACTAATGTCTCATTGCGGAGCACTTCGCTCTATGGAGGCGACGCTTCGCTGCTCCGATTGGAAAATTGATCAGAAGTCACAAACATTCACAGCTGCCAGAAGCGTAGAGGCAATTATACAAATCTCCCAACAAAGCAGGAGTCCTCTCAAGAAATGTGCTGCAAACATGATGGTTAAAGATAAAATGCCACAATACCATCAGCTCGCCATTATAAGCGTATAAAAGAGCTCCGTATATACGAGTATATAAAAGAGGCTGTTGAAATGATGAGGTGTTGTGTATTCGCGCTGTAATCCCCCAATGAAGCATAGCAGGGATATTAAAGTGATATTTCTGACGATTGGCGTGCAGCCACGCGCGGCTGGTGTGTGTGGAGGATACCGCAGCTCGCCGGCTGACTGAAGCCAGAATAAGAAGCCTAACTTTATACCGCCAAGACATTTTATTTTCATTTAAGAGCTCTGTGAGATTCACGATGTAATATAAGGCTGCTGCTCCGAAGTGCTGACAGGCAACACCTTTCTTTCCCTCACACTTTCAGTGACCTCCTCGGGCAGAACTTGTGCCTCGCTAATGTTCATCATTAATGTCTAATCCTTGTTGTTTTACAAAGTTGCTTATTTCACCACATTGTCCCTATGGCCTTAGTCACCTGGTGAGGTTGACCTTATCATAGGCACTTATGGTGAGTTTCATCCCCTATTACATTCTTTAGGTATAATATTCCAATATGTTATGGAGACCGGGTGTTTATTTAATCTTTATTCTTTATTATAAACCTAATGTTGCATCCTTCCACCTCTTAAAGGGTTCTCTTACAGTAAGTTGCCTCCTCCGCGGCAGTATGCAGTCAGTAAATTGGTATTGACATTACTGATTGGCCTAAGGTTTTTGTGCTGAATTTGGGGCAGTAATTGGACATGATGTTGCTGCCACCTTTCTCTTGTTGCCCAGGGGAACAACATTTCAGCAACACCCACCAATATTCATTATGACCGTTCTCTATTGGTTTACTGTTAAATCAATACATTGCAATTTAGGGACACGATTTGAGTAGGCTTTCGCCCACCTCTGATAAATTGCAACCAGCCACCAGCGTGTGACTCAATTTGACTTTGGTAGAGAAATCTGATAATTGGAAACTAAAACTGTTGGTGATTTTCAGGCAGATGAAATACTTCAATCCTTGCACACTTTTGAAAACTGTATTTTTCCCCCTCATTTCGCTCCTCCCTTTTAAAAGTGTACATTTCTCCTCTCCCTCCTAGTTTGGGCTCGTTTGTTGTGCTTCTCCGTGTTATTTCTCTGTACGCAACAACTTGACTCATGTCTCTGAAGTTGGTTCTTTGTGTGCGAGGAGTCACTCCATTAGTTGTTCTATTGAATGGGGCAAAACACACAAACACATTGACCTAACTGTGAGGGAGTGGGTTGCTTTGTGTACATAGCTGATCCTCTCTGCGCATCAGTGCTGGATTCAATTCCCAGTCCTTTCAGGTACAGATTTTCCTTCAATTTACAAACTGCGTTTCTGTGGACACTTTGTCTTTAAATGGGAAATGCAAATACTTGTTTTAACCAAATGATTCTGCCATTTAGTTCTGCTCATGCATCATTGAGTGTCTTATGGCCAGTTGTTGCCTCCAGTTTGACTCCGCTGTGGAATATGTGGTTTGGTGGGTTTAATAGCCGAGTTTGTTTTTGAAGTCGTGACTAATGATGTTCAGTATGATGGTGTTTGTGGAAATGATGCTGGCACTGCTGCGGATTCAAATCTGATAATGATGAGGGATGAGAACCCTTAAATATTCAAAGTTTTCAGATGCTTAAAAAAAATCCATTTTGAGTTCACTTATCCCACACATAATGGATTCAAACCAAATCGTTCTACTTTACATCCAGGTCTCTCCTAAGCTTTTAATTAACAACCTTTTTTTAGCACTTAGTCATTTAATCTGGCATGTAGACATCTTTCTCCTTGGTTTGCAGTGTTAAAAACTGTGTTATATCAGGAAAAGTCTCCTGCACGCAGACAAACACTTTTACGCACGCAGACGTGGCCTTACAATGAGAGGAGAGTGTTAGTTGAGATCCTCTCATGCCAGCTTGAGTGCATGTGTCCGCCTTCCAGCTAAGCCCCACCCTCAAGCCTCTCTCGGCCTATTAAAAAGCCATTAGCTAAGCCCCCTTACATTTGATCTGGAATGAATGGGTGTCAAGATCACTCTACAAAGTCTGAAAAGTCCCCTTGTTTATTATGATGACTAAGCTGCAGTGTAGCCAGGTTCTATAATTCAGCTGCTGTATGGTGTTAGGCCAGGTTTATACCCTGCTGTCCCAGTCATTTTACATTCCAGCTTGGCTGTTGGTTTCTAGTTACATGTTCATATTTCTGTTTTATGTTGTATTTGATCTCACAAGCACCTATCATTAAAGTTAACACAACCGTTTATTCAAAGACAGTTTTTCTGATTTAAAGGTAGACTAGGCAATATCTGGCTATATGCTCTGAGAAATAGGAGGCAGTATTTCACCTTGTGCAAGAATTACATTATTGAATAAATGCAGCCATGACACTATTCAAGATGGTGTACAGTTAGATGCACAATAAATGTTGCAATGTCCTCAAAAATGTATAGCAAACTTAAACTGAAATGAGACTGCCAGAGAAACCTGCCAGAGGTTACTTGGTTTAGTGGAGTACATGGAGAACTGCTTAATGCTTAATGTTTTAAACTAAAAATGTGGCCATAAATTACACATTGCACCTTTAAAACACCACAGTTTGAAATCGAAATGTCTTTGTGTTTGTTTTCAACTGTGCGTGTCTGTCTGCACAGGTGGGTGTTGATGTGTATTCGTGAACCCGGTGGTGCAGAGTGTGTAGATGTACTGAAAGTGCTCACATGAGGCGTGTGAGTGTGTGTTTATGAACTTGGCAGCTTAGGGATGTTCTCAGAGAACTCCTGGGGTGTGTGTGTGTTTCTGTGCACACATGTGTGCCAGAATGTCTATACGTGTGAGATTGTGAGATTTTGTACATGTGTGTGTGAACTTGGCATCAAAACAGTGCTCCAGCAGAGCTCACATGGCATTTTGTTGCATGTGTGTGTGCATGCGCACTCTTGGCATTATGATATTGCCAGAGCTCCCATGCTGTCTCCCATTATGCTCTGATCCTGTCCCATGGTGCACTGCAGCCATCCAGGGTTCAGTGCTTGTAGGGGGACAGCTGAGAATTATTGGAACTAAATAGGCCAATTTGATTGGCTGCGCTGCTCCTGCCAGCGCAATGGGATTGGCCGAGCAGGTTTTATGTGCTAAATTCGATGCTCTTCCTGTATCAGGGCGAGAAAGGGGGAGATAGGAGTGAGAGAGGGGAAGGATGAATGGATGAAGAAGGGAGAGATCTCTCTGGGTGGTTTGTACCAGCTTTGATCACTCCACTAGGACTTGACAAGCTGACTGACTGCCACACACACACATACTCACACACAGAACACACACACAGCAAGATATTTCTGCGGTCAAACAATGGTGCATTCTGTCTGCATTCTCTGCGTGCGTGTATGTGTGCGTACTTGTGCTTGCGTGTGTGTGTGCTCGGACAGGCGTTCACGGGAGTGTGTGAAAGGAAGTCTTTGACTGTGTCTGGGGTTGTTTTGTATAGAAGACCCTCCTGCTGCTAGCAGCAGCCGAGTGATGGCAGATTTCCCTCACCCTCTCTGCCTTCTTTTTATTTACTTTATTTATTTATTTATTTTTCATCCCTGCTTACTCATACATACATATCATAGACTCTTAGTTTAAATGTGACCAGTGATGAGACATTTTCCACCCACCTTTTCTCCGTCTTTCAGTCTGTGTCCTCTGTTAGCTGCTGAATGAAGTTTACTGACCTTTTTTTCTCTTTCCTTGCCGTGGCCTTGCATGTTCATCCATTCACTCAGCAGATTCTATAGACTGTGAAAATGCTGGACTGTGTGTCCACCTACAGCTGTGTGCGTCTCCGATACGGTTTGCTTCGAACACACAGCAGTTACAGCTCGGCCTATTTCAAGAATCAAGAGTCTGAACTTACGTTGTTTGTGTAGCGGCAGGCATGTTTTTCTTCGAGCAAAGCAGAGATGAAATCCGGTTTAGAGGGCGCAAGTGTGGTTTTCAAAAGGCTGTGTCGACAAAGTGCGTCACACCACTTGCACCATTTACTATCTCTCACTCTCCACAGGGGAAAACCCAGGATGGAACATAAGAATGTGTCCCTCTCTGTGTGTTTGTGTGTGCATGTGTGTCTGTGAGCGTGCATGTTTACTTGAAAGACAGGCTGAGCTGGAGAAAAGAGGAAAAAGAGAAAGGAGAAGCTAAATGTTCTGAAACCGATTCCCAGCGTCTCCTGCTGTTAGGCCTAATTCCTTCTAGAGTTTCATGTAAAGATCTGGAATTATGAATTTTTCATGGCCTGCGAAACCTAAGGCCTCATTTGGGGCTCTCATTTCCAGGCATTTTGTTTTAGTTAGTTGTGTGTGTGTGTCTGTGTGTGTGGGGCGGGTGTTCTGAGAGAACGCCGTTTGTTCCCAATCAATGGCCTACTATATAGTTCCCACTGGTCCCATGCAGTGCTGTGCTGCAAAAAATGACAAACCCATTTAAGTATTTTTAATTGCAGATTAAGATGTACACTTTTTCCTTATCTCTGAAGTTAGAATATTAAACCACACTTTAAGATAAAAAGTCATTCAGAAACACAATTTAATATTATTGGACATGAACTACAAGATCATAATTATTGAAAGAAATTCAAATTATCATAAAACTGCTAAAAGATTTGATAGAGAACTTCATTACATGATTTTGGTGAAGCTAAATCTGAGTTGAATTCTCTTGTTGTCATATTTTGCAGCCTACTGCAAGAGGAAACTGGGCTTCTTTGATTCCCATAGTAAACAGTTGGGCTCAGTGAACTGATGCCACCGAGTGCCAGGCCACAGATTTCTGTACTGTTGTCCATCGTCTCAGTTCCTCTTTCCTGTCATTTGTCCCCATTTCCCTCTCTCACTGTTCTGCTTTCTCTCCTCCCCATCTGCTACCTCTGACATTCTGTTTGCCTCTCACACTTTTAGCTCCCTTTTATTATTCTCCTCTTCTGCTACTGTCTCTCGCCACTCTGTCCCCTTTCTCTAGTTAGATTTACACTGTTTAATTAGAGTGTGGCCCAAACAGTGGACATATTGTTGTGCATCTGAACGGGGCCCGCAACCAGCGGGGCATTATGTGTCTGTGTGTATGAATGTGTGTGCGTGTTTGGTCACAGAAGCATGGTGGAAACTCAGCAGTCATCCCAAGGGAGGGAGCGGGTTCGCCTACACATACGCTGTCCTTTACTGATAGATTGAAGGAAAAAGGGAAGGAAAGAAGGAAGGAGACAGGTAGAGAAATGGAGCTCTGCATCATGCCAGCTGCTCTCCATTGAATCTCACCCTGTATCTCTTTTCTTTAAGGCCTTGCCTCTATCCACAGCCGGCAGCTTAGGCTTTTCATGGTCTATATATTCTTTTTATTTGCTACCGTAAAACCTCCAGTAAATAGCCCAGGCTGGTTTACTTGCTTCTGAAACACAATGTGCAGCACACTGCGCTCATTGAAGACAAGCGATTACCGGAGACACTTTTTTTCTTTCTGTGTGTAAAGAAACCAACTTCTGCCTCTTCAGCCTAATCCCCCTGTCCCTTCCCGTGACTGCCTCTGACACTGTTTGGATTCGTGCCAAAGCACCAATCTGCTGCGTCTCCAGATTTTTTGCTCATGGCACTCGTATTAAAGACATGCTGAAGATTTGGGGATATATGTATCATTTTTAAAGTATTATCACAGATTTCTGTGGTGCTAAACCTTTATGAGCCGCAGCGTCGCACAGGTGTTGGTCCTTAAACGCACACAAATGCAAATACAACACATTTTCTAGGTACATTTGCTCAATTTGATAGAACAATTCCTTCGAGTGCAGACACACGACCAGCAGATGGGTGCTGGGTGCTTTGGCTGAGTGGTGTGTTTGTGTGTCAGAGCTAGAGAGTCTTATTTGTGTCACCATGAATATGTAATTAATCTGCCATTGAGAAAAGACGACGTGCCACGGCAGGGGGTCCACGAGGCGCGGACCTCGGGTCCTTTTTGTTTCCACTGAAAGCTTGTTATGGGTATTGTCCTGCTTTGAGAGAGGGAGAGAGAAAGAGGAGAAAAAAAGAAATGAGGGACAAGGTTAAGAGAAGAAAATTAAGGGAAATGGAGAGAGTGAAAGAGAACAAAGTGAAAAGAAAAAGATGTAAAGGGGAGGGTGTTTTTTTCCCCTTTTTTGGTTGAGAATTTGACATTCACGCTCCTTTTTGATTGGAAAACAAAGCTGCACTGTAAAAGCCCATTCAGCTCCTGGTTGAGAGAGGATTGGGAAGAAGAAGAGGAGGAGGGAGCAAGCAAGCAAGCTGAGCAGCGTTGGGAAGCCGCCTGAAGGATTAGTCTTTCTCTTTTTCGTATCTTTCGCCACTACACTCTCCCTTCTTTGTAACTCTTTTTTCCTCTCCTGCTCTCCTTTCCACATCACCCCTTTCTAGCCATTTTTCCTTTCTCTAACTATTTCTTGTTCCCTCAATCCAACCCCTCCCTCCCTTACCCCCAACAGTAACTCTTTTCTTTCCCTCCCCTCTCTCTCTCTCTCTGTGCCAAAACTGTCTGGTAATCTAGTGGTCCATCTGAAGGAATATGCAAAAACCTGAAACCATAATTACTATAATCACCACTGTAACTTTTTACCTCCTAGGCTTACGTCTGCACTTTACACACGTGCATAGCACACTCACACACACACACGCATACAAAGGTTGTGCCTGTTTTGAAAGCGTACATTGTAATTCTGTAGGATGCCGTGAAAAAAGGGATTTAGCGTGTCTTGTAAAAAGGTTTTTGGTTGCCTGTTCTCCTGCTGTAGACATGATGTAATTTACTGTAGTATACCCTGTGTCGGCTTAGGAAAAACAAGGGACTAACACACACACAAAGACACACACACACACAGGTAGCCACGAATGCACAAAATCGACAGAAACGCTGTTACATTCAGTTAGAGTTTATTGTGTATGATTGGTACAAAGGCAAAGACACACAAACATAGTACACACTGTGTACTATAGACTTCCATATGGTACAACAAGTCCATTGACTTATTTTGGCTCGACACAGGCTGTAATAAGGAACCCGGTATATTTTACTCCACGGGTGACAAGATTACGTGTAAGCAGTTTGCTTTGATTCATTTGAGCACAGCATTCTAAGAGGCTAATGAATATGAGCAGTACTTTGCTGAGAAGGCACGTTTGTGTGTCTGTTGTGTGGATGTGTGTGGATGAAATATCACATTGTTATTTTCCAGAATTATCCATGCACACAGCGCTTTTTCTTCCCTCCTCCCCCAGAGGAGCACAGGTAGGAAGGCACTGTAGGTGGAGAGACGAGAGAAAGGAGAGAGAATAATGACTCTCCACTGTGAAAATCTTGCTTCCTGAAATCTTTTGTTCTGTGGGGGAAAAAGCGATTGTATAGGGGTGAAAGAAGCAGGGAATCAGAAGAACCAGGCAGAGGCGATGCTGGAGAGAGTGGGAGGGAGAAAGATATAGTGACTTGGATATAGGGACATCAAGCGCTGGAGCGAGATATGGGAAGACTGCGGGGTTAGTAATTAATCACAGAGAGGGACGAGATTTGAAAAATGGCAACAGTGAAAAAGGATGACTGAATAATTTCACTCACTTGGATTTACAGTCTACAGGGGATTTAGTGTTTGCACCACCCTGTTTAGGCCTGAAGGGGTCAGAGGCTGTGGGGCGCAGACTTGATCTGAATAAGTAGATTATGATCTGAAGAGTAAATGTTTATTTGTCAGATAATGAGGACAAAAGACAACCATGTCACTGTGAGACTCGCAGAGGAATCAGACTGAGCTGTTTTTCAACTGCAGACACAGTAGCTGTGAGGTGAGCTGGTGTTATGCACCGCTGATTTCTGGTATCATGTGTGTGTCTCTGATTGAGCAAGACATTCAGACATTCATTTTGCAGACTTGTACAAAGGGACAGTCGAGATGCCTCTCACACTGCCCAAGGCTAAGCACTAAAACTCAACTGTTAACTCAGTAAAGTTTACTTTGCACCATGAGCGGAGCTACCTCTAGACTTAAACACAACAGTTAGCTGTCTGGATGTTGAAACAGAAAAAGCTTTTCTTGGTTTGTGAGTCAGCAGGTCTGAAGAAAGTCTGTGTACATGCTATACAGAGTGAAGGCTACCAATTTTTTATTTTCTTTTTTTTCTTGCTTGATGAAAAATGTATCGGCCGGTTGTCTGTTTGGTTGCTTTAGTCTCCAAAAGTTCCTATATGAAAAGAGAATTTATTCATCATTGTAGCCCAAGTCAGACTGCACCGAACAGATTGTTTTCCCGCAGGTTCTACCTCTACATTATGATAGTGTTCCCTTCATACCTTGTGTTTTATTGCATGTGTTTGAATGTCTTTGTTTGGTGTGCAGAGCTTGTTATGCAGGTTCCTCCATAGGGAAATCACTTTAATATTGAGTGAAATAAGAAAGGTGCAATATGAATAAAAACATGACGGGTCACTCTGATATTGGTATCATATTGAAGGCAAATGCACACATACTTCCCTTCTGATGAGCACTCGATGTCATGTGCAAAACAGACTCTTTAAAATATATAAAAACTGAACATCTAGGCTGGCGTAATTAATAAAAACATGCAATCTATAAATGGCCAGAACAAATAAGATCATTTCCTTTTTTTAGTCGACAGTGTTGTATTTAAATAATTTAAGAACAGATTAAAATGCTTATTTCAAGTTTGAAATTTCCATTTGTTTATACCAGTTAAGGTACTTTCAAGCTTTTTATTCAGTGGCTTAAAACATCCACAAAGTCAACTGTTTGCCACCAACTTTAATAAGCACTGAGTCAGCTGCTGGTGCAGATAATCAGATATTACTTTTTGGGAAAGACTGTTTCCAAAGAGGCTTAAATTAAATGGGGTGATGATGAGGTCAATGGATTAAAGCTTTAAAGTTGTTTGGAATGATTGAGAGATTTAAGATCTTCTCTCCTACAGTGTCTCACCAACCTCAGAGTGAAAGTCAGGTTTTTTATGGGAGCTCCACATAGTGACTCAGCATTGCCGCTATACAAGTGCAGACCTACTGACTTGTTTTGTGCGGTTGTTTATAGCATGTTTCAGATATGCTTTGTTTTCATTGATTCTCACCCACACAGACTTTGTGTGTGTGTTTTTTGAAGTAAACCTGACTTGTGTGTGCACATGAATGTGTGCTAACCTGTTAGCTGTGCTCCCCTGATCTGAGCCCTCTGGCCCCCAGGCTGTATTGTCTTACAACATTTATTGATGTTTATTGAAAATAAACCTTTGGATTGAGCCTAAAAAATCTCTCGCTTTCACTCTTTCTTTCTCACTCTGCTTGTGGTATTTTATGTTTCATCCCCAAGGATTTCTGTAAGGCGTAAGACTCATGGCGGGCACAGTAGTAGTCCTGCTTGTTATTTTGCACATAAAACAAAGTTAACAGCAGCTCATTCCAAAGCTTCTAGTTGAATTAAGCATGTTGTTTTTAATTTGACAGCCTTCCACTATGTAAATTTCCACTTTAGTGCTAATATTTTGCCAATAGTTTCTGAAAGGGCTGCCTGAATTTGGCAAGATTCATAATCACCATGACTTTTTAGTCAATGTTGAGTTCACCATTATTCAACCCAACAATATTCAACATATTTTAGTCAGTAACTCAGTGAAACAGGCATAAGCGCACTGCTCTGAAGGAAAGGTTGCGCTTGGTTTATTATAACACAAGAGAAAACAAGTGCATCACTGTGAAACAGAATGTTGCTCATTAATTGCTGAATCTTTATAATCTTCTTTTCATAATTGGTGGACGCCAAATTGAAAATAAAATTGGATTAATTGCCCAGTCTTAAACTGTGTTCAGTGGACAGAGGCTTTGCTTTTCGTCTTCTTGTGTGCATGTGTGATATGATGTAAAACAAAGTAATCCACCGTGCTGTCATTTGTTGTCATGGAATGATAAGTTTGGATGTACGTGCTGAGATGAAGGGCTGACATAATGACAATCGAGTGTTCCTTATAAATCATTTTTAACTTTATTTCCTTTGACATGCATGTTTAAACTTTAAAACTCTGTTGCAAATCTGTCAAATCCAACACATTTAAAGCTAATTTTATGTCTCACTGATTCAGCCAGGGATTTACACTTTAAATCTATAATTACACATCCTTAAAAAGAATCAGAATTTGTTTAAATCAAAGATGGACCACATCTGACACATTGCTCTTGAAATGTTGAGGTATCACATCATTATCAGTTTTTGGAGAAGATAGAGATTGTTGCTCCCTGCTGTGATCTGACAGCTGATGAAATCTAGATGTAATTTTACATGGAAGTCACAGACGCACACATGCTTGATCTGAGAAAAGTTTTATAATGGCACAGCATGAAAAATTGAAACAAAGGATGGGCCAAATGGGACCCCAGACATGCAAGAATTCACTCTTTCAAATCTTCGTGTGTGTTTATAATTCTCCGTTCTTCACTAAGTTACACAGGGAAATAATGCAAAACTGTAAACTGTGTCCCAGTCTTCGCCAGTCTTTTCCCCAAAAATTTCCAGTACTACTTTGATGTTGTAAACAACTTAGTGAATAATGAGGAACACAGTTTTATTCTGTCTGCAGCAGCACTGCTTTTAATCAGGAGGGTGTGAGCGTATTGTTTTCCCAGCATCATTTAGCTCTAATGAATGCATTTTATTTAATTTTATTTTGGGTCTGTTACAGCATCAGATCTTTTTGCTGCACTTGTTAAACTAACTTGTGTATCTTTAGAAAAAAAAGTGACAAGTAAGCAGTGCCTTTTTCTTTTTCTTTTTAAACAAATGAGCCCTGGTTTGGATGATGTAGTCCTGTAGTCATTTTCCCTAATGAAGGCAATGAACGCCCACTGCAGATGATTAAATTCAGAGTAAAAGTACTGTAGTCGAGAAGTACTCAACTGAACATATTTTTATAAAACTAAAAGTTATTTATTGTTACTGCTGCTCTGTTGATTTTTCTTATTAAGAGAACATTTTCTTCCATTTGAGCACTTTAAGTCTGTACTTTCCAAACTGAAAAATGGTCTGTTTTGTATTTGGACTCTTGTGTGTGTGTGAGCTCTTATTGTGGCTTTTTGAGTCGTCTAACAATTTTTTGTGCCCACACGTGAGCTTAGAATCAGACAAAGGCACAGCTTCGCTTTTCAAAGGGATAATAGACAATATCTCTTCCTGATTGTCCCAGCGTTGAGGGAAGTTCATGCACAACTAGCAGAGGCCACAATTTAATGGAGGACATCAAAAGCTCACAATGAGCCACAGGTGTTTGATATCGCAGGCTGTAATTCAGCACATTTCAGAGGGTTTCGGACGCAATTGTTCACCTCC
>CAFUXE010000306.1:23182-33836 GCA_903364295.1 Serranus cabrilla | reverse complement strand
ACACACACACACACACACACACGGTGGCACTGAATGGTTAGTTTGGCAGTTAAAGTAGAAGTGTGGATAGACACCGTGTCTCCATATGCAGTAGCTGTTGTGTTCTTGGCAGGTTTGGTGTATCCTGTCACTCTCTTTGGATTGTGTGTGATATTTTGGCAGTTGGAGTTTCAGAAGGGCGGGAAACGCCACCTGTACTGTTGTAGCCATCCATTATTCTCAAAGTTTAATGCCCAATTATATTTGTACCAAATCTGCTCAAGCTCTTATTTGAATATTTATGTATATTAAAGTTGCCTAGAGATGGGATATACAGCAGGGATACTCAACTTGCTTTGCCCAGCAGCAATTAAGAATAAGAAAATGGTTGGCGGGCCACCTGGCACTGTATCTGGCCCACTCACTACATCAACTTAATATATTGTGATATTTAACCAGGTATGTTTGAGCTTCTGGTTATAATAATATGGTGATGTAGCTTAAAGATTTTCTTCTCCTTGGTTTACAGGTAGGTGTGTGATCTTAAAGATGCAATTTATAATATCTGGACAGATTTCTAGTTCATTCTTAAATTGAACTAATATTATCAACATTACGTCTATGCATTGTGTTACAGAGATATCTACTGAAATTAGCATGCTCAATAGCCAGCCCCAGCCTATCCTGTCTTGTAATACCACTTGTGCTTTAAAAGGTGATAGTGAGTCCAGTTTGCCCTCAGAGAGGACAAGTAAGTAGCACAGACTACACCATTGGCTGCACAGCAGTTTTCAGCTGTAGTTTACATCTGAAACTAATGTGAAGAGCAATGTGGACCGATGTTCTGTGCTCAAGCAACTGCTGTAATGGACAGATCTCTCGAGACTTTTATCTCCGTCCCTGGAGAGAATACTCACCCAGAGAAGCACAGGAGAACAACAACCCAGCAGAATCTGTTTGGTGAAGGTCTTAATTTGGCCGGTCATCCCAATGCATCTTTAAATGGGTGCTGCAGTGAATTAGTTTTCCACTTGTAGAAAAGTTTGGGGACTCACAAGAGACAGATTTAAACTTCCCCTGAGAGAACATGAGACATTATACAACTGTTTCCACAGTCGGAGTAAAATGTCTTTTAGGGCTTTGTCTATTCTGAACTTTACATTACTATTTTGGCTCTTATGCTGTTCTTAATCATAATGAGGACGTTTACATGGAATAAAGAATGACGTGGCCCATTTGCCTCCATGTTAATATTAGCTGATAAATAGTATGACAGTGTTGCCAAAGCTTGTGCATCATTTTGGAGTATCTTCTCCATCCTTTTTATGGTTTTGAAAGCCAATGTTGGCTTTTCACCAGCATACTTTGGAGCGCCACATCAGGCCTGAACATCTACCTCATATAAATTGGTTGCAACTGTACCAGCTGCACACAATTGTAACATTGTTGACTACTTGTTGAAATATGCTTTATGGCTTGTCCTGTGTGGCAAGTAGCCATCTGTAAGTTATATATTTAGCATTTTGTGCCAATGACATCATGTGTATGGGGTTAGTTTTTCTGTGAGCAGATGAATGAGCGAGAGGCTTATGTCATAGTGTCACAGCAGGGTTATTTCACCACATCAAAAGAACATGAAATAAGTTTCTGTTAGCCTCCCACCGTTTTCTCCTGACTCTGTGTTCATCTCTGCTTCTCTTTTACACTTATGTCTTGTCCGTCTCCTCTTCACTCGCTCTCATCTTTCTCCACTTTGGTCTGAGTCTGTACCCTTTTCTCTTTTCTTCCTTCCTTCTTTCCTTCCTGGGGGAAAGTAGGATTTAAACTTTAAACAAAAGACACAAGGAGGAAAACTTTGCAGAAACATTTGAAGTATTTTTCCCCCTTCTCTGATCTGAGAAATGTCATCCACACCCAAGGAACAGTTTCAAAAGAAGCAGAAAGTAGCTGACTAAAGCCAGACAATGCCCACGGCTCTCTCTGGCTTCTCCAAATCCTTGTATTGTTGCTGTGGTTATTTGTGTTGCTTCTTCCTCTGGGCCCCTCCAGGGTTTTTGTTTATCTCCGCTCAGTGCTGAGGTCTTGTCAGAAAATGAGGGCAGGGCTGCCGTTTTGGCCCCAGGTCAACTCGCAACTCACAAAAGTTTATTTTTAAGTTTGAAAATGAACTGAAACTTCCAGCTAATGACAAACTTGTCAGTTACTTCTTTGTTTGGATTTTGTTTATTTATTTTTTTTTATTCTGTGAAGGCGCTTCATTCATTCAGTAGTGGAAAGCTGCTGTAGGTAGAGCATTGCCAATTGAAACAACCTGCTCAACAGACAGCAAGTCATTCGCCTTGACTTTCATCCTGAAATCACATCTAGCTGAAGAACTACAAATGCAAAGTCTGCTGTAGATGGTTATGCATGCATTCCTTGCCTGGCACCAACTTTTGATCTATTAACTATAACCTAATAAAAACTCTCCATACCATATTGCCTTTTATGAAGGTGATCATGAATAGAAATTCGATATTAATATTTATTTTCTGTAAATGAGTAAAGGGGAGTGATGGAGAGTACAGCATTAAGTTTAAGTGCTCGAGAGCAGATGTGTCACTCCTCATTTAATCTCCAGCTGAAAAGCACCTGAAGTGTTGTGGGATTCGAGGGAGAAGAAGAGCCCTCACCTTCCCAGAATAGTTTCCTCCACACTGTGCTGCTGTGGAGTTTAGTTTAAGTCCTTTAAGCTTTTAGTTCCATCACTTTTGGTCTTGAGAGCAAGGGAGGGGAGGTGTGTCCGATGAATTATTTACAGAGCACAGAGTTAAGATAACATAATGCTCCAGAGTTTCAGACAGACTGGTGCCATCGGGGTTATACAGACTTTGTAGTGACCCGAGCTTTGGTGAGGAAAATGTCGAAATCCTGATATACAGATTTATATCATAAAGGTCTATTCATTCATATTGCAACATGATTGAGCCACGCAGATAGCTGTGTTTTTTATCCTTTACTTGAACTTCTTTTTTTTAACCTAACATTATACATGCCCATGTTTATTACACAGTGCATTTATTCTACTTTTGCATACAAACGTCCCAAATTACAGTTTCCATTGACAGTGCAAGTATCAGGAGCAGTTGCAGTCTTGTAGTGCTGTACACATAATGGCTTCAGAAGTATTGGCTGAAGAAAATGCCAGAGTTTCAATGGTATCGGACCAATAGGACGGAAAGGCTAATGAAAAACAAAGAAACCACTTTAAAGTTAAGACGCCTTTTGAACTTTAGTCTTTTTTAAAGTGGTATTCCAGGTGAAGGTTCCCCCACTTTGTCTCCAGTCAATGCTCAAATAAGACCCACTAATCTGCGGAAACAAAACCAATTGTATTCAGGTTTTGTAGACCAAGTGTTGCAACCAATTTGCCTGTAGAAAATCAATCAGGGCAGATTTACCGTTTGCCCCATGTTGGATACATAGAATTGTTTAACCCACCCACGCACATACACACACACACACGCACACACACGTACAGATGTCTCGGAGGTCTGCTTAAGTGGACATTTAATCATCAAGGACCCTTTTCCTGCTGGCTGCTCCATTGAGTGGATCAGACACACACACACCGTTTCTTAGTGTTGCACACACACGCACTCTGTCGCGTGGCAGTGTATTGATTCTCAGTGTTGTTCTTGTGCTGTTGGTTAAACAAGACAGTAATAATGGAGCAACATTGTTTAGTCTGCTTATTGAACTGTGACTGGCCGACATTGATTGTTGTCTTCTGCTTTGGGAATGCGCCTGTGTGTGTGCGTGTGTGTGTGATTGTGACTTTGCAGATTAGTGTAGTTGTTGAGTGTTTATGTGTGTTTATGTGTTGTGTTTGCAGCCAGCCTTGAGAAAGAGAAGGAGGAACTATTGCAGTCGGTAAAGATTTCTTGTTTAAGCTTCTTTCACTCATTTCTGCATTTTCTTGGCAGTTTAGAAGTTGAAGCTCAGTCAAGGCTGCAAAACATATGGAGGGGAAAGTGTAAAGAAGACGGTGAAGGTGGAAGAAAGAGTTAGGAGAGGGAAATAGTGACAGAGTGTGTTTGACAACACTGACTACAGGCAGAACTTAGTGAGAGAAGACAAAGAATAAAAGAGAATGAGAACAAGGATGAGAGGCTTGCTAAAAGAAGGTGGGAGAGGAGTGGAGCTCATAAAAAGCAGGGAAACTCAGAGCTACATGTTACATTTCAAGGCAGCTTCAGCAGAACTATTTCAGTCATATTTCATATCTGCACTTCATATACAGATCTTTAATAAAATCGCTGCAGCATCAGTCATACATCTGATTCTGAAAATAGAACTGTTTTATATCCTACAGCTAGAGTCAGAGTCAAAGGAATGCTTAGCACATCAGGGTCAAATTTGGCCCTGATCTCATACATTTCAGAGCTAATTAGTGCAGAGCTATTTCTCAAATATCAAACTGCCCCAAAACGAGCATTTATCGAATAAATGTCTCTCTTCATTCTTTTTTCCCCCACATATCAACCCAGAGGCAAATCCTTTAAAGTAGAAATGAAAGTTGCTATCTGAACTTCAGGTTTGAGGATTTCTTTTACAAATTATATTAGTGGCCCGTTGCAGAGTACAATGTAGTGCTGGCGTGTTTGAATATGTCGTCCAAATGATTAATAAGACGAAAGTGTAAGCTTCATTCAGGTACAGGTCCCCCAAAAGAATTCATTGAGCTCTGAGCATTTCCATTCATCACAAGCTGTTTTGATATTACACCAGGCTATGCTGTCTAAAATTTCCATGCCTAAAGCCCTCCAATCACCCATGAATAATTCATGATAGTTTAATATTGGAATTGGTCATTTGTTTCCATGCCAAAGTACTGTGAAAGAATGCTTTGGCACCCAATAATGAATCATCAAGATGTTTTGAATTGACACTGAGAGCATCTAATATTAGGTGGGTTTTATTATAATGAACAGAGGCTCGGAAGCTCCTCAGACTTTTCAGAGCTCCTCACATCTCCGGCTCAGCGGTTGAATTGGTCTCTCGGAGATTCGCAGAGGGAGATGCTTGGTCTGCATTTTCTGCCCTATCATTAAAGCTCTTCCAAGCTTTTCTGTTAACACACATGCATGATTATACATGTACATACACACTGTGAGGAGGCACATGCGGTAATGTATGCTGCAGGCCTATGTCAACAGACACACACATTCACACTGCTTGCCCTCATTTCTTATTTATTTAGATTATATTGTAGGGGCAAGTGGCTGTCTTTTAAATGGGAATAAGTGCTTTATAGCTTTTTCCAAACATATGAATTAACTCAAGAGAACTGTTCGTTTGAATTCAATGGTTGCATTTACTTGAAATATTGGGAAATGAGCAATGTGATGTGCGTCTAAAGAAGAAAAACATGTCGTAATAGCTATACTTTTCAGTTCAGTGCAATTTCAGTTTTAAATCATAAAGTGGGCTCAGAGCGAAAATGTGGCACTGATGCAAATGACTAGCTGCAGCCAAAGCTGAATTTTGGAACATTTTGTGGCTTGAAGCTGTGTCTTGTTCATCCTGAGCTGTTTGGGATGCTGCTCCAGTCTCTTTTCTTCCCCACTTGCTCATTCTCTTGTCTTGTTCTCACTTTCTTTCTTTATTTCCACCGTTTCAGCGTTTTCTCTCCTCCAGCCGCAAAGGCCAGAGGCACTGTCCCCAGGGGGAGCGGGGTATGTTTGTGGGTGTGTGTGTGTGTATGTGTGTGTGAGAGAGAGTGAGAGAGGGTTCAAGATGCTGTGAATATGCAGAAGTGTCTGAGGGAGAAAGATAGTGAGACTGTAGATTGTATGAGAAAGGGATTGTGTGTCTCCTTGTGTGTGTTTGTGTGTGTATCGCCGTTCCTCAGGCTCTCTAATTGGGACATGGGTTCTGTCTGTGCTGTGCACCAACCATTTTGATGTAAGTCCCACATGAGCATCGCTGTAAATCTTGATAATGGTATTAAGCTTGTCGAGTCGGCCTGGGACTTTAGCCTGCAGTGCGTGCATGCATGCAGACACACACACACGCACACACACACACATACGAGAAGAGAATGGTGCGGGTGCTGCTTATTAATGTAGGGAGGACCCACATGCATATACACTGTACACTGAAGTTCAAACTCAGCCCATTACGGTAGCACAGACAGACCTTTGTGGCACTTAAGACAGCTTACTACCTGCTATAAATGTATTTCAGAGAGCTATGGGGAGGTGTGTGTGAATATATGTACACACACACTGCACTTACAGAAAAGCAAAATTAAGCTCAGTTCAAAGATAAGGGCTTCATGCAAAATCAAAGTGCTGAATTTGTAATACATCAGCACATTGCAGACATATTTGGGGTGTGAGAAAGTACTTCAGCAGCAGCTAATTAAAACGCACAGTGGAATGATGTGACGGTCAGATAGAAAGGGACACATCGCTCTATGCTATAGAGCCGCTCAGACGTACTCTTTGTTAAAAGTGTCACAGCAATAGGTACCGTCCTGTCAGCATGTGCAGTGGGCGACGGAGGGAAATTACAGCATGTCTTGATTGGTTTGAGCGGCTGTATCTGTACAGTGAAGGCACTGAGATTGTTACACTACCTCAGCAGGTTCCAGACATATTGAGGCTAGCGGGAGACATAATTTTATTTGAAGGCTCTGCTTTCCAACTCAGCTTGGTGGTTTTGTACTTTTTGGGAGACAGTTGGTCCATAATGACATGATAGCGGTAACTACTGTCAGTGCTCTGCAAATAAAAGAGAATTGTGTCCAGTGCTGTTTTACAACACTCCTGAACAAGTGCCTTGAAATAAGGTGAAGCAAGTTTATCTGCATTGAAAAGAAGGGAAATTATAGCATCTAACTGGCTGATTCAGTTGCTTGTTTTTGCCTTTCGTGGAACAAACAACTGGCTCATCAAGTCATTACAGCATGTAGTCAAAGTGTCTGAATTAAGCTTGTTTCAAGACATTTTAAGTCAAATTGTATCAAAGCACTAGGAGACAATTTGGCTGGTGCATCTCTTTGATGTTAATGCAAATCCATCCATCACTTTTACTTTTTAAGGCAGTGAAATTACCTCACAGCAAGCTCCCTAATTTGTTTATTTATTTTGTTTGTGTTGTTGATTTCAAACAAGTTATGTCATGACAGGTGAATGTTTTTCTAACTCCAGGGAAATTATCTTCCAACACAGCAATATAATGTGGTTTGATATCGAGAGATAGACATCATAACTCTGTGTAAAACCATATAAACAAACAAACATTTTGCGGTGCATTTCAAATGGCATGTAGACTATTTTGAAACTACATCAGCAGTCTGTCCTCTTTACTCCCTGCAAATGCAAATGTTGTACCAGCCAAGTGCTGTAAAAGCTAATGAGAGTAATGGGGTCTAGTGTACTCAGTGATGGGTTGGACATAAAGGGAATATGTGGGGGTTAGGCGAACTGTAATATATGGGAATAGATGCCTGCAGCTGTTCGTGCTGGCTCGGGCTCAGTTTATGTCTCCATCTCTCAGAGCAGATGGAAAATATTATGATGCTGCTGATGAGGTAGAGGGAAAAGAGTGAAACACGCAGACGACAAGAGAATGAATAAGAGAAGTGACAACGGGGAAGAAAAACAGCATGAAGGTTAAGTTGCCTTCTCAGTCACTTAGATGTTGCATGAAGTTCATATTTCTCAGAGCTGTCAAACAAGTTGAATGTTTCGCCTTCCTCTAATTACTGATATCAGCACAGGGTGCAAAAACTGTAGCGTTAGATATTAAGGACATCTCCCCCTGGGCTTTTCATTACAGCTGATGTAAAGCACAGCAGTAGTAATATCTTATTAGCGTCAACAAAACTCCTAAAATATGTCTAATTTCACTGCAGAGGACACTACGTATTTTCATTTTGCAGCTTAGAAGGGTTGTAAGACCATGAAAACAACATTTAGGCAGACATGCAATTTACGCATTCACATAGATTCACACAAATACACAGCTCTCTCTTCTCTATAATCCCTCTCCTTAACAAATTGTCTGAGAGTTTAGAGTTTGTTAGAGGAAACAAGGGGGAATTTAATCGGCGTGACACCAGCAGGGGAATCTAATAAGGGAGACACCAGTGGGGCTTGTTTAACGATTTTCGCCTTTTGCCTTTTTCAATTAGGGTACCTTGCTGTGATCTCTGCTGAGTCTGTCTCTCATTTTTTTTGTAGCTTACTCTCTTTGTCTGAGTCAATTTCACTGTCTTTCTACCTCTGACTCTCTGTTAGGCTGTTTGCCTCGCGGTTGTTGAGGTTTCTCCCTCATTACTGCAGCAAACACGCAGAAAGTGGAATTTAAATGCCAGTTCTTTTATATAGCATACAGGGGATATTAAATTACATTAATACACCATTTAGTTTGCAGGTCATGAAGAAGCATTCAGGGCAAAATAATAATGGACTAAAAAATGCAAAGAGGTGCATTGGTGTGAGTGTGTTGCTAAAGGTACTGTTGATTAGATTCATCCCAGGGAGTGGAGTTTGGGTAATTACTCCCTTTTTGGAAGTTTTATTAGATAACAAAACACTGCAGAGTAGTTTTTAACACTACAAAGGATGCACCAGTCCAAAATGCTGCATTGATCGACTCTGGTACTAACCTTATTAATCAGTATAGATATTGGCCATGATGTGACAGATTAACATTAAGTTAATTTTCTCTTAGTTTTTTTACTTCTCTGTTTTAATACAGTCAGCCAGAGTTGTTAGGGCTACAGCAATCCCTGGACTCATCTTTCTGAAATTAATTAAAAGAGTTCCATGCAGTGGATTGTACAGGTTTTACATTTGGGAAAAAGGGAAGACTTATATCAAATGGTTACTTACTGTCAGCAAATTGTGTTGTATAAATAGGGGGAACAAGTAACTGAAACAACATAGGTCTCCTTTTTATTCTTTATCATAATGAATAGGCTGATGGCTCTTGAAGCCAACTAGACCAAATCTTTTCACTTCTGTCAAGGAATAGACCATTTATAGAAACTGGTTAGATTTGTCCAGAAAGGCTCTGCTCATTTAGTGAGCTCTCACAGAGTCTGAGCAGCAACCAGGTTTCTGCTGGGAACTCATCCTGCTCTAATAAATATACATGAGCATAAGATCTGAAGTTTAAATCTGCAATATGAAGAAGCTTATTGTATAACATAAGTGGGAGGATAGTTAGCGGAAGGCAGCAAAATTATTTGAGTGTGCCAGAAAAATAATAATGAGAGGAGTCAAGTTGTAATGACGACACCCTCATTAATATGACTGGATGTTACTAGTCAGCTGGTAGCCAAGCAGCTGGTGAATGAGTTGGTGATTGTGAAACATGAGAAGGTAACTAATGCCAATCAGCTAATGCAAAGTGCAAATTCAATGCCGCCTCAACCAGCACTTTTTGGACTGCTGTCTAAGAGGGGGTGGAGGGAGGCACATTTTTGCTCTTAACTTTACACACATGCATTTTTTCTACTACCCAAATGCACATATATTGGTACACAGTACTGAAGTAGTACTTATTATTAGAGCCCGACAGATATTGGTTCACAGATTGACCAATAGTGGCCTTTGAAAGGTATATTTTTATTGCATTGCCTACACAATATATAATGGAGAAAATGTTGATTGGCCTGATTTAAAAAATTGTGTTTTTTTTGTATTCTTTTTTTTGGAACAGTGAAAAAAATATATATATTTAGCTATTTTTTTTATTCTTTATTTTGTCAGTTATCAAACAGCTCAAAGAATTTCCATATCGGCCACCACATCATCACCTAAAATCAGTATCGGTCTCATAAATCCCATATTGGTTGGGCTCTACTAATTACCACTGTAAACAACTCGACTCCTAATAAAAATGATGTGAATGAAATAAATGAAAGGGCTTTCGGTTGGCAGCTTCTAAACTGAGCCTCCCTGACCTTCTGACAGTCAGTAGGTCATATTACTTCTGACCCATTAGCTAACTGGTACTCCTGCTCTGATCTACCCTAGCAACATGCCCTCGTCTCCCTCTCCCCTCTTTCTCTGTCATTCTCTTTCTTCCTCTCCCTCCATATGTACCTCATGTCCTGAAGATGTGTCATACCTCCATGTCTGGACTGTCGGAGACGTTTATGTCTTAATTCTGTTACCCCGGGTGACAGGGCATTCGGTTACTGCGGGTGACAGGGCATTCCGTTTCCTCCGGTGACAGGACATTCCATTGCCCACAGTGACAGGGCTGGGAATCATCAGGCTTCATGCAGGACCGCAGAGCTGCTGTGGCATGTGCACACAGGGGTGACTTTATGTGTGTGTGTTTGTGTGCGATAATGCATGTATGCTTGTGGATGAGCGGGTGTGAATGTGTGGTTTTCTGTATCTGTGTTAGTTACAACTGCCTTGGTAGTGTATATACACTTACCGGCCACTTTATTATCTAGCAAGGTGTACCTGGTCCTCTGCCGGTGGTTTTCTGCTGCCGTAGCTCATCTGTTTCTAGGTTGCACGTGTTGTGCGTTCATGAGATGGTTTCTGCATACCTTGGCTATAACAAGTGGTTATTTGAGTTACTGAGCCCATTCACACTGAATACAATTGTAAACAGGGTTAAAGATGCATTGTGATTGGATCACTCAAACCAGATACCGAAG
>CAFUXE010000306.1:0-17248 GCA_903364295.1 Serranus cabrilla | reverse complement strand
ATTTTGATTTTTTTTTTTTTATGATTAGAAGATTTTATTCATTTTCCATATTTCCCAACAATAACAGACAATACATCAAGACAACCAAAAATGTAAATAAAATGACACACAGATTTTGATTTTTGATGTGATGTGATGCCCTGGTAGGTCATCCATGTACAGTAAAGTAAGCTGTGTTTTGTTCAGTGCTGTTTGCAGGTACAATTTGTGTCTCTTGGCCCTGTTGTGTGCTGCTGGTATGCCTCTCACCTCTAATTGCCCTGTACTCCTCTCACAGGCCCTGGAAAGCGAGTTTGTGTCATGTCAGCTGCATCAGTGGATTGACCTTATTTTCGGCTACAAGCAGCGAGGCCCGGAGGCGGTGCGTGCCCTCAACGTCTTTCACTACCTGACTTACGAGGGCTCTGTCAAGCTGGACAGTATCACTGACCCTCCGCTCAGAGAGGTAAGGCACACACATTGCCATGGAGACCAAGCCCCTCCCCCTCTCTTATTCAACATAGGCACAACTTCCTGTCTCTATTTGTCCTGGCATGTGTTGGAGCTCCGGGAGCATTCATATCATGCATCTGTCAATCAGTTATTGTGTCATGCAAATGTAACCCGTGAGAGAATTTGGCAGCACTGCTGACTCATCGAGTTTGCTTTGAGATTAACGTCATTTTGTGATGAACTGAGTTATTAATTTCCTCTCTTACAGATAAACAGCAAGCTTTTAATATCTGTCCACATTATTCATAGATCCTCTTAACATCATGATTCTGAATATACTATATGTTTCCTTACGTTAATCAGATCAATGAATCTGACTGAGCTCTTTGATCAATCAACAGAGGTCACTCAGTCAATAGATGAGGGAGTGAATCCTCTTGTTCTTAACAAAATAATTGAATATCTATTAGCTCGGCCATACTACTCGTGAATAGCTTAATTGCATAGAGGGGAAAGGGGACCAGAGACTGCAGCAGCTGGCATGCATTGTGGTACTTTCCAGTTTGAGCTTGTCTCTCCCTGTGATATCCACCATCTGCTGTCTGCAAAACAAGTCATTTATATACTGTCACTTCCAGGGGCGCCTTTATTTATCAAGTGACCACTATGCAAATTACCTGCAGAAGATTTGGCTGATCTAATTACCAAACCATATTGTGAAAGCTTTGTTTTCATCATTTTGAGAAAGATTTAGGTGATGCCTTTTTTATTTTGTGTCAGGCTGGGGGATTTTTAGCTGTCTTACACCCTGCCTACTATTACCCTGAGAGATGACAGTACTGTTAGTTAGTTGCACATTAGGAAGCCTGCTACTCAGACTCCCTAATTGTGCCCAGTTGAAGTAGTCGCTATTGTGACATGTGAATATATTTGTGCTGGAGAGAGAAATTGGCTCAGCTAATTGCAACTGATGTAATGCTCATATGATGAGCACTAATTAAGACAAGCCTTCATACCTTCAATCACGTTTCTCATTCCAGATGGATTCTTCCTCTCCCTGTAAAAGTATAACCGTGTGTAGCTAAGCCCCATATACTAAAACCTAGCAGCATCCTGAAAATGTATGAAAGTCTATTAGACAGGACCATTGAAATGAAGTCCTTTGATTTTCTTGCATACAAGTTCCGAAGATTTACTGGCAATTCCAAAATACATAACTGTAATTTTTCTGCAGCAACCCTGAAAAAAATGTAGTGTAGAAAATAAATGATATATATTTTTACTGTATTTTGATGCTCAGCTGATTTAGTTTATAAGTTTTACTGCATGCTATTAACATGATCATTTTTAAGGTGATTTTCTGCAGTTATCCTACCGTTATTCACATTATTGTTTACCACTCTTCCGGTCCTACACAGGCTGATTTTTTTGAGCTGCCTGGTTGAGTCAGTGAGGTGGAGCATGGAAAAGTGCCCAGTGAATGTCTCGCTAAAACCTGCTGAAATGTGACGATTGACTCCGGGGTATTGATTCATTCTGGGCCTGACAGGTGAAACTGCAGATCTGGCATTAGTCATAACAATTAAGGCATTTGAAATGTCAATAAATTAGAGGTCATGAGAGATAATTTCCGCCCGTGTGTCAGATGGAAATGATGACACCCTCTGACATGCCGCCGGGCCTCTGGTTGAGGGCACGGTGACAGCTCTACTGGGCACACTGCCGGAACAGCAGTCCTTCTATGTGAAGCTCCTCCTGACAGCCTTCTCTTATGGAAAAACATGACAGCAACCCCTTGATTCAAACCCCACTGTGTCACTCAGAAGTAAACAGACAAATTATTCATCAGTGGGACTCCATTCCTCCTCAGCTGCCACTGCCCCTCCCGCCCCCTCTGAAAAGACAACAAAGTGTGCTGTGGCTGGCCATTGAAGGGTTTGAAGCAGATGAGATATATTTAAACTGACTCACCTTGATATTTTCATAGCGATGGGACACATGTGTTTAAATGCTTGACCTTAATGATAAGAAACTCCCTTCATATGAATCACATAGAATACGATTCACTGTGCATTGTCACTGATGACAACTGCACAACAGATAATCACCTACTAGTGGACTAGTGTTTGAGACAGTTCTGCTCCCACATACAGTAGTGCACATGTCAACTCCCGAGGTGTCACTCAAGAAACACCCTCAGGCTAATTCTTTGTTAGTACTTCAGGATTTAAATGAATCCACATAAGCTTATCTCACATACATTTCTATTGGCATGTAAAGGAGGGGCAGCAGTGTGGTCACATGAGAAAGTTACACCAACAGTTACATTAATAGCTTGTGTTTGAGCATTGGTCTGTCTGAGTTCTGCGCTGCTTTGATCTTTTTCATAATCGGTTTAAACATCTTAAAAGCCAAAAGTACTTAATGAAAGCAATTTGCTTCTGTAATCTACCAAGTCAGTCAAAAGGTGAAAGGTGTAGCAGCTTCATATTTGTAGTTGCCGCTACTGATCTCAGGTGTCGTGACTCAGCATGATCCCACGCTGCTTAGCGGGTCACTGCAAGGCCGTGTTTGCATTCTGTCTGACAGAGCTGTTGTGTTGCTGCATTGCATGAGTGCACCGGAGGATGCTGTTGGGGATCATCCTCCACAGTGTCTCTCTGTCACCAGTTTGGGAACCAGTCAGCAAATAGAGAGAGAGAGCTGCAGCCACTCACCTCTGAAGCCTTTTGCTCATGCCAAAATCAGATGGGAACAAAGTCATACAGACAGACACGGAGAACCAGTGTGTTATGATGGATGTTTGGTGCTCACCCAAGCAAGGCGCTTTCTGCTGGGAGGGGAGATCATCCAGATGGCTTTGGCAATAAGTGTCACTTATCAGCCAAAAAGCAGAGCCTGAAGTGACTTAAACTAATGAACTGCCTGTTAAGTGCTCTCCATCTCAAACTGAGATCGAGATAAGTTTCTGACATACCTCAGAGAGGATTAGTGTTAAAGCACCTGAGAGATATTGACATGTTTTGATCATCTAGTAGAGGAACATGTTCTTGAGTTAACCTTCAACAAGTCAGACCCACTTCCCCAGACAAACACACAAACACAAACATATGCAGACATATTCTCCCTCTTCCACTATGCAAACAATTGCTGGGCGTCGATGTTGTCTACCAAATTGGGACATGCAGCAGCCTGGTTTCACTGATATAGAATCATTGCAAGGAATATGGTGATGTTGTCCACATGGCCTCCTCAGCCTTTCTGATCCTTGTATCAAATTTCTTTATTTGAGCAGACATTGTGACCCTCACCCCAAACCTAACCTTAAATAGCTATAATGTCAGATGTGTATTACTTGACAGACTGCGTTGTAAAGAAACACTGACTAGCACTTAATGGTTGCCAAATGTGCTCACCAACTCACATGAAACTTTCACTGCTGTGCGACAGCGCTCAACCGTGTGGACAGCGCCTTTTTTGGTGCTGTGGAAGATAGGAAGTGACCAGGGGGTGTTGGGGGCGACTGTTTTGCTTGCAGGTGGCCTGTCCTAATTCAGTATCACCTCCAAACTTCCCTTGCCACATCTCCCTCTGTGGCATGTGCTAGCCAATAGGTCCTTTTGATTGTGAGTAGTGTGTACAGGCGGAGGAAAATGAGGGCTAGTCACCCAGGCAGTCAGAAGGGCGGGCGAAAGGCTGAGCGATGTATGTTCCATTGTGCACAGTGGCATTGACGGACGTCTACAAGCTCCCCTCTGATGGTGGAAGTGGCTCCAGTCACATCAATCACTCCCACCGTGGAGTGCCCCACTTTCAGTCAAGCTCAGCAGCTCTTACTGCTTGTTTTTTTTCCTCACTCACTGGAGGCAAAGGAGATCTTTTGTCTATTTAAATGGAACTTATTTTCTAATAATAGTAAAGACTTGATTCCTCTGGTGTGTTGTTTTGTTCCTGTACTGTGCTGTTTTTAGTTTTCTTTTTAGTCACAAGCTTCAATACTTACAGTCTATACCCCATAAATCAGCCTTCATCAAGGTACCCTCTGCCAAATTGCCTCTGCCTGCTTGTGTGATTTTGTGCCTCTGTTTCATACGTATGTGTGTGCATGGACATGCTTTTCCCCTTTGTTTCAAGCACAATAACATCTAAAAGCAGGCCGGCCTGCTGCAGTCCTAGCTGGATGTCACTCCAGGTTAACGTTTATGCAGTGGGGGCCCCTGCGCCTGGAAATGGGAATGGTTAACTGAAGCATGTTAATAGGAAAAGGCTTGTCTCTTCCATACTAACACTTGGATGACTCTGCAGGCTGAGGGGGGAAGGGGGAGCACCCAGGCGGATTGGGAGTGCTCCCCTTTCCCTTTACCTCCCCCTTTCCTCAGAGGCACGGCTGAGTTAGGATTTGCTTGCATTGTCAAGTAACGCATTGACCCATCACTTTGATGCATATTGATTGTGACAGCCGCTCTCTCTCTCTCCTTCTCCCCTCTCTCTCTCCCGCAGGCCACAGAGGCACAGATCCAGAGCTTTGGACAGACGCCATCTCAGTTGCTTATTGAGCCACATCCTCCACGCAGCTCCGCCATGCACCTGGTGAGAGCAACGAGCATGCTGGGAAAATTCCCTGCACCTCTGGTGGTGTTGGTGTGTGTGAGAGAGGATGTGTGGACCTGTGCAAGCCTGGATGGTGTGGGTTTGCGTGCCTGTGTTTGTAGCTAGACACAAGATTGAGATAGATGTCCCTGATTTCTTCTATATATTTCCTTCAATCCACTCTGTTATAACAAAAGATAAATATTTCAGAGGGCTTACCTCATGTAGGTCACAGACCCGCAATAGAACAACAAATTTGTCTGCACATTTTTATAGCTGCTCTGCCTACGAGCAGTGTGTGTAAAGGGAAGAGTGCTCCCTACTGGCCTAGCAGCTCCCCTCGTTCTGCTGTAAGCTGCTCTTCCCTGTCTAATCCTTGTAATAGCCAGCCTAGCCCTCATTATCCCCACATGGCTCTCTCTGTTTCTCTCTCCCTTCAAGAAACTTTGTAAGGCAGATCCCTTTGAGACCTTTTAGTTCAATTTTCTACTTTTGCAACAGATGTGAATGTTTTCATCCACTTCTGTCAAAAGCCTCGAAAATTAGGGAAGAGATTAGAGCTGAAACTGGTTCAAATCTCAGAGTATTGTCAGGATCACTATCTCATCCATGGCTTTTTACTCTTGCTACACATATAGTTTATCATAGGGTTTAAAGGTGGGGATGAACTTTACAGTGGTCAATTGAGTACATTCAAAAACTCATGTATTCTTTTGTAATGCGTCTTCTTTGTGGACCAAACTGAATCTTTCTGATACATGTGTATCATGTTTGCACCATCTCATGTGTACAGTCTACTCCATCCCAGTTTTCCATGTCTTACCCTTGTCTGACCAGTCCCTCGTCTGACTGCACTGTCCACAGAGAGCAGTGCATGAAGCTCTCCTCTGCGTCTGAACCTAGTTTTTCCTCCAACCTCCACACTAATTGCCTCTTTCCATTCTTTTTCTCCCATCTTTTCATACCTCTTTTCATCTTCTTCATCCCCTGCCTCCTCCTCTTCCTCTTCCTGCTCCTCCTTCCTTGTATTCCTCCTCCTCCACCATATTACATCCCTCCATCCTTTACACTCCGTCCTTTCTCTCTTCTACTCAATAGTGTTTCCTTCCACAGAGTCCTCTCATGTTTAAGGACCAGATGCAGCAGGATGTCATCATGGTGTTGAAGTTCCCATCCAATTCGCCAGTGACGCATGTGGCTGCCAACACCCTGCCCCATCTTACCATACCTGCTGTGGTAACTGTCACCTGCAGCCGCGTATTTGCCGTAAACCGATGGCACAACACTGTAGGTGAGTGGAGCTCAACACACATGGCAGGTGATGTATTCAAACATACACATATGCCCTCGTAAAAAAAAAACACCACATGTGATACCTACCACAGCAGTGGCCCTGTAAAATCACTTCATCACCGTCAAACACAAACCTGCCCACCACTCATAATAGAGCTGTAGCCAGCTGGCTATGTGAGAGGCTAGCACCTCCTAGGTAAGCTGACCATGAGTGTTTCCACATGTTCTTTTCAGACATGTGTGAACAACATTACCCACAGAGCCCCTCCCTGAGAATCAGCCTCACCTCTGGGTCAGAGGGCCAAAGCAATGGTTACTAGGAAATTAGGCCGCAACTGCACCACATTCTCCTCACACGTCCCCATCTGTCACTGTAGAGACACACTGAGCTCAGGACCAAAGAGTCCGCACTGTGTGGCTGCTCTGGCTGCTCCCACACTAATGAACACAGCTGCAGCACCCTTGCCATCCTGTCGGAGAGAAGGGAAATGTGGTTTGGCTTTTCAGAATAATGATGATAATAAGGTCTCCATATTTTCAGGCATGTTGCTGTTTAAAACTGGCTCCAGATACAGGTTGCATGGATATAATGTCTCCATTCACTTTGACACTTCCAGAAAAAAAGTCCAGTAGATAGATAGAAATCTTTCTGACGGACCTGTTGGAAGCATGTGTGTGTGTATGTTGCACATGTGCAGCGGTGAGAAAAAGTGTCAATGATTTTCTTATGTATCCCTGCCTGAATCTAGGTCTCCGAGGAGCACCAGGCTACTCTCTTGAGCAGGCCCATCACCTACCAATTGAGATGGATTCCCTGGTTGGTGAGTATGTTTTTTTGCTTTGATTTGAAAATACAGTGTCAAACAAAGAAACAAAAATAAGGCCATTATCTATTATGTCTGTTTTTGCTGTAAGGGTCTTAATAACACCTCAGGTATTGACATGAGATATGTTTTTCCTATTTGTTTTTTTTTCCACAGCCAACAATACTGGAAGCAACAAGCGTCAGATCACAGACCTAGTGGACCAGAGCATCCAAATCACCACACAGTGTTTTGTGGTGACAGCTGACAACCGCTACATACTAGTGTGTGGCTTCTGGGACAAGAGCTTCCGTGTGTACTCCTCCGAGACAGGTAGGTTACAGTGTAACTCTATTTCCTATAGAGGTGTGCACTGATGTGTGGAGGACTGAACACTATGATGGGAATAATACAGTACTGTTGCTGCTTCCTCCTGACAAGCCTTGTAGAAAAATGGATGACTATACTGTAATAGAGTGGAACTCACTGATAAGTAAAACAGTTATTTCTGTTAATTTCCTTTCAATTGATCATTTTTCAATTGGAGCAAGATTATACAAGATGCTTATTACTGCCTCTTGAAATATAGCTATTTACTAATTGGTACCAAACTTAGGGGTTACAGCTTCCCCTAGGGGTCATAAGAGGACTGAAAGAATAAGAAAACAAAGGGTATTTTTCTTTAAAACTTTTTTCTCTTGAAATATGAAAATACCCCTTCCTGCCTCAAATAATAATTTAATTATTACAAACCAAGAGAGGAAAACACTATTGTGGGTTGACACTAAAGCCATAATCATTTAAGAGCTCACAAGCCATAAAGGCTGGGAATCACTGCTTCACCTTATTGGAAACATTTTTGCCAGTATTTCAGGCAATACTACTCTAACTACAGTTAGTGGGGCTTTGAAAATACATCCAGCAATAGCTTTGCCATGTTGCATTTCAGGAACTTCTGACTAGCAGTTTTTGCCAACACTGAAAACATGTTTGTACATTTTCTCTTTAGGCAAGCTGACCCAGATAGTTTTTGGCCACTGGGACGTGGTGACATGTCTGGCCAGATCAGAGTCTTACATTGGAGGAGACTGTTACATCGTCTCTGGATCCAGGGATGCAACCCTGCTGCTGTGGTATTGGAGTGGACGGCACCATATTATTGGCGACAACCCTAATAACAGTGAGTACAAGTACACTTGTGCCATGCTCACACATGCACACAGAGAGGACACGCATTACCCCCTGGACAAAGTTACATGACTCTTTTCACATGGTTCAGTATTTTAACTGTGAAGTATAGTCCTTTATTATTAAGAAAAACCTTAAAAATTGCACAAGTTTATCGTGAGTATTTTTATTTATGATCAAAACTGGGAAAAAAGGCATTCTACACAAGAAATCAAATAATGTGGAGAGACAGGAAGAGGATAATTTATCTGTACTGTAGCTGTGATATATTAGTATGATTTATTGCATTGAGCTGTGCTGCTTTCAAGTAGAGGACTCCAGATGTGTTGGCATTCAAAACTGTAGACCCCAGTGTGTGATTTCTGCTGCTCATTCATTTAGCTGCTCATTCTCACTGATTGTCTGTGTTCACAATAATCCATCAGGGAAGGGGAAACAGACATTACAGTACTGTACAAGCGAGGATCACCATATATGGTGTGGAAAGGAAAAACTAAAGATGAGAAGATTATTATTATTATTTCTTTATGACTTTACAATGCATGTGTGTGCTAGAAGATCTCGTGTTTCCAGTTGTCACAGATTCTAGGAGCTCCAGATTAGTTGCGAGTGTTCTCTAATTAACTTCACTGAGGCTCCGACAGTTAATTAAGAATTTCAGCTTGGTTGCCTCCAATTAGCAAGGGGCAATAGCACTTGTGTTACTGCAGCAGGAAAACAGTATTCCCCTGATATTCACACTACCAGTGCTTACAATGCATCTTGAACGGACAAAAGGGAAGGAAACTAGATAGCTCATCTCAAGAAACAAAAGACAGGGTGTGTTTTCACTCAATCAAATCACTTACAGTGTCTTATCAATATATCATCAATATATCATGATGTCAGTAACACTGTGGAGGCAGCAGATAATAATCTGACTTGGTTTAATAATTCACAGCACTAACGGTGTGGAAACCTGGAGTTTTTTTTTGTGGAGGAACAGGACTCAGAATAAGCTTTAAACTTTACATACAGTATGGGTGACACAGCATTATACAAATCTCTACAGTCAGCCAATATCAGTCATGTTCAAATGTACATGACAGGTATTTGCAAGGCTCCTCAGGGAAGGACCACTACTACCATTTCATATTTTCACAGTTGAAGCCCTCAAATTAATGTCAGAGCAACACAGAGCACCAAAGTCCTCTTTATTCCCGTACTTGTTTGCTTATTCATTGAACGATTTTTCTCCACAAGCCTCATTCTGGTGACTTCATGCCTATTATGTTTTCTTTAATGCTCATTGAAAGTTGTGTGAATATGTAGCAGCAGCCCTCCGGATCACTGATTCCTCCCTGCAGATGTGGAGTGCCAAAGAAATTGATTTCACCCGTGCCCCAAAAGGCTGCATGTGTCTTAAATGTGTAATAATTAAAATAACTTCCAGCTCAATCATGGCCCTGCCTCTCAGACTCAGCCCATCACACTGGTGCAAGGGGATATTTGCACCGGGTAATTGTGCTGGCTGACTGCGGCTCGTCCCAAGGGCTAGCAGAGGGTGGAGGGTACGCTGTGCAGGCTGATTGAATCTTTTGTCGGGCAGGTGAGCTGCACAAGGTCCCCTTTCCCCCTGGAGGCTTTTTCTGACACTTGTCCTATTCAGCTTCCTTCAGCAGTGGGTGCTGGGACTGACAGCGCTGCTCAGGTCCTGGTCTCTAAGGGACTGTGCTGCATCGATCACAGTCCAGCTTACTGACTGGACGATATGCCGAGCTAGAGGAGGAGATGACGGGGGAGGAGGGGAGGAGAGAGGTCTGGCACATGTCCACATCATCTATCAGGACTTTACTGTCATCTAGGTGGATGGAGAAACTTTCACTTAGTTGGCTGAACTTTGAGTCATGTGTAGACAGTCATATAGTGTATTTATTTTGTGTATTTTTAGTGGGATACATTTGACATGAGCTTGCCAGCACTGGTGGACTGGAAGGTGGTTAATAATAAGGGCCTAAAGATATTTTAGTAGGATTTTTTATTTAAACTATAAAACATAAATATAAATTGAACAAAATTTTAGCTAAAATAAACACTATTTGGTGTGGAAAACTTTTTTTTTCAATTGACCCAGAATTCCTATCCACCCCCTCCTACCCCTTACATTTTGGCAGTCCTTCTCAAATAGTGGGGCGGTCCCCCTAGTTGTTCGCAGTGCGATGCCAGGGGGGGCATGTGTGACCTGACCAAGCTTTTTTTGCTGTACTAGAATAAAGTGTAATTGCACATCCATGACAGTAGCTGGCAGTGGCGATCCCGTTGTCAGAGTGTGCGCAGGGTGTATTAGCTCTATGGTGTTGGGTTTTTTTTGCACCAAGCAGGCGATATGAACGCAAATTGTTTTCTTCCTCCTAGGAAATTGAGAAGCACTGTGCTATATAGTATGTCGATATTTGTCAAAAATGATTGAATTTGAGAAAGCTTAAAAATACTTGAAATAGTCTTGTTATAATCTGTTGATACATAAAGTAGTGTAGATTGTCTGATAAAGACAGAAAAACACCCTATTGTGAGATGTCAAAAAATTTGACAAAGTCATACTATAGTATGTCAATTTTTTTCCATGGAAAGGTCATAAAATTTTAAAATGCCCCAAATTCATAGAGTAGCTATATTAGAGTCTGTTGACATGTGTTATGGTGTAATCTTTGAAAAGGGAACAGAAAACACAATTTTATGAGTTTTACAAAAACTGGAAAAAGTCATAATATAGTATTTCAATTTTGGTCAAAAAGCGAATTGTTTTCTTCCTCCTGGGGGGGCGTTACAAAAAATAATTGAGAAGCACTGCATTATGGTTTAATACTTTAATGTACATTTGGGCAATTTCTCTGCATTTCATTGGCTGCATGTCCTTTTTTGTTAAATACAGATAATTGTCTCTGATTACATTCATTTAGTGGTGGATTCAATGGGTTAAACCCTAAAGGACACAATAGAATTTAGAAACATGGCGTAGGTTTATTCAGTATTGGTGATCAGTGCATTTCAGAAAAAGAGGTCGCCGCTGGGTGCCATGAAACTCCCCTCACTAACCTCTCCCCTGGCCATCATCAATCATGTGACACACAGGATTAAATCAGGTGGCTCCGCTACCATCAGTGGGCATCACTGCATTTACATGACAATTCAACGGGACCTCCCTGCTAGCAGATGTGTGTCACAACCAGTGTGGCTGTGCTTATTTGATTTTATTGCTTGACAAAGATGTGGTTATGTAGACCATTGCATAGAAATAACAATTCAGAAATGCAACATATAGACTAGTAATTGTACTTATTCAGGTATTCAGATGATGGATTTAAGCAGTGAGACCGAACAATCTGTTTATGATACTGTGTATGTGCCATCTTTTAGGTGACTATCCAGCACCACGAGCCGTTTTGACAGGTCACGACCAGGAAGTTGTGTGTGTGTCAGTCTGTGCAGAACTTGGATTGGTCATCAGTGGAGCCAAAGGTCAGTGTACTTTTCAGTCTCCCTCCAATGTCATTGTCATCAGGGAGGAAGGAGGAAGCCAAGGACACTCATTATTTGAGCTGGCATACATACTGTAGGTTGCCAGAGTAATACCAACCCACATAGACAAGTAGCCATTTCAATGCACACTCTACACCTTTATGTGTACCCAGCTGAATGATATGCACATGTATGCTATGCACAGTAGAACTGTAGAAATCACATTCTTATGTTATAAATATGGAATGTATGTTTTGGTTCGGCAGAGGGTCCATGTTTGGTCCACACCATCACAGGCGACCTGCTGCGGGCTCTGGAGGGGCCAGACCACTATCAGCACCCACGGCTCATCTCAGTGTCCAGTGAGGGCCACTGCATCATCTACTATGAGCGGGGCCGCTTCTGCAACTTCAGCATTAATGGAAAACTGCTGGCACAGATGGAGGTCAATGATTCCACGAGGGTAAGCTGACAGCAGTATAATATTTTATTATTGTTAGAGATGTGAATGAATATTGTTAATTTGCAGTATTAGACAGTAAAAGGCTGAAAAGGAGTTCACTGAAGTCATCTGGTAGTGATTGATTGGCATTGTGTGTAAGTTAAGAATAATTAATATGCTACATGAAGCTACATTTGCACATATTTCACAGTTCGTGTGCATGATGCATGCTATGTAAATTTGTGGGTTTGGGACTTTCTTCACAACTAAAGTAAGATTATCAATTTACTTTTCTTAATTAATAACAATAGAAAGAAACCACAAATAAAGCAGGTGTACAATAGCCCTTATTATTGCATTCCTCTGATTTCATGATAGATTTATTCAATGAGATTCAGATTTGAAGCTGGCCACTAATTGATGCATGTAAAAATGTATCTTGCAAAAACTTTGCATATCCACTGACTGCATGCTGTTTTCACTTCAGAATAGGTTAATGTGCGTAAGGTCAGCAAGGGATTTAGGGAACAGAGTAACATGATACACTATGTTCCTGGATCAAACACTTTACATGGCCTGTCTCAAACAAACAACTGAATTATAGGGGGAAATTTAAGTTGCCCCAGTAAGGTTTTCTCCATATAGATAATTATTCAGTCACACAATTGTATAATTACAACAATACATGTACAAAACGTATCTTCACAATCACAAATATTGGGTTTATTACTATCTGTCATGCAATTGCATCTTTTACATTTTCTGAGAAGGGCCAAAAAGTAAAGTTGAAAGTGACATGTTGAATCTTTCTCTGTCCCTGCTGTAGGCGATACTCCTGAGCAGTGATGGCCACAACTTGGTCACCGGTGGGGATAATGGTGTGGTAGAGGTGTGGCAGGCCTGTGACTTCAAACAGCTCTATGTCTACCCAGGGTGCGATGCTGGGATCCGAGCCATGGACCTATCACATGATCAAAGGTCAGAGCAGACAGTTGTGTTGTACAATTTTGAGGCCACAGGGAGGACAGACAATGTCTACAGCCATTACAGTGAACTTTCTCTCTAAAAGTGCAGTGTAGTATGGTATGTTGCCCAAAATCTCGTCCAAAGTCATCACTCACTGTGCATTTAAGTAACTGGAATATCCATCATCCTTATCCTTTAAATAGAAACATACAGACAAAATGTTACAGGGGTATCTTCGTCAAATGCACTTACATGCATTAAGCACAAGTCTATTGGCAGGTCAGCAGCATGTTTTCCTTCACATTTGCATTCTGCAAGATTTGTCAGTAGTCACACAATGGGTGCTGGGTGGCGTCGCCAAGGCGACACTGTTCGCTCTAGGGCTATAAGCCTGACGTCATCATGTGACCCTGGCAGTCAAGAGAGGTTAGAGAGTTTGAACATTCAAGCTGAACTTCACGGCCAAAGGCCAAATCCCTCTCAGCACTTACAGTGCGGCCCAAAACAGAGGCCTGGTTCTCAAGCTAAATAACTCTGCACCGTCATTTCTTAGTACACGACACCAGGGCCAAAAAATATTGAAATTCAGTCCTGATTGCTATATTTAATATTTCTTTCAATTCTACTTAACACGCCACTTCAATTAAATATTTTAAGAACCCATTGAATCAGTTACAATCTCTTTCCTCAGTAAGTTGACATTAGGTAACCCTAGTGAGCCATGCTCAGCAACTCCATTTACAGAGGGGCATTCTGCTGCAGCTCTGTTCATTGTGCTTGAGCATTTAAGCCCTTGGGGTGTAGCAGTATAAGACGACCCTGTGAAATCAGCTGATTTTCCTACATACCAGCCAGCCGTGGACACAAGAGAAAGAGGGATGCAGAAACTCCACGGTCTACTTCAGTTGTCAGAGAAACCCGTAATTTACTGTCACAGCCCCCGAAAGACCTCCTGTGCCTGTTTCATTCAACAAAAAAATATATATATTTTTTTAAACATGTTGGTTCCTTGCATATATCAACACACCTTTGAAATGTAATTATATATTATACAGTAACTAAAATCAACAAAATAATGATGTGTGGTTTACCATTTTTAGGATTTATAAGGATAAGGATTTAACGTTACTTTTTCATGGTTTTGTTGCTTTTCAGGACTTTGATTACAGGCATGGCCTCTGGCAGTATTGTGGCTTTTAACATCGATTTCAACCGGTGGCACTACGAGCATCAAAACAGGTACTGAGGAGAGACAGAGAAACACCTACCTGCCAACCAGTGACCGAGCTGTGCTGCAGAAGATCCACAGAGCATGGACGAGATCAAATGGACTGGAGAACATCATCATGGTGACCCTAATAAGGAACAAGGTGTGATTGTGTGTTCATCCAGCCTCTAAGGCAAACTTGTTGCTATGTGTCTTTTGCTGAACAATCTGGATGCATTTTCTGTTGTTTTACGTCTTACCCGAGCACCAGCTGATGCATTTCCCCAACTGAGTCAAGCAGGTCTGTTGTTCTGGGCAAGGAGAGACTGAGATCAACTTAACACAAATACACACTTAATAAGACATACCTATTGTAAGCTTTTTAGTTCATGTTTGAAACTGTGAAATGCAAAACAAAATGAACCCCTGTTGGAACATTTCTACAACATTTTTATGGCAGATACATATCTCACTTGGAACACTTTTCTAGAAAAAAAAAGCTACCCTGTACTGTAAATATGAACAGTGTAAAGGCTGAGATAAAGATCTAAAATGCTGTTAGACTAGCCACCATTTTAGAAACATTTCTATCATGCTAGCCATGTGTAAATGTTAAAATGTCTTCATTGGACTTCAGATATTAATTGGTTAGTAATACATGTGTATGGCCATTGTTTGCTCATTGTTATCAACAGTGGTCAAATGTATGTGTACGTGAAAAGACGAAATGTTCATTGTTAATTTGTTGTGTTTGATTGTCTATATGAAAGAAGTGAAATTCAGTGTGAGCTTGTCCTTTGTGAAATATTTGTTTCTAATCATGATGTCAGCTAAAAGGGTCATAAATTGTGATACTTCCATATTTACTTTAAATTGAGGACTATTTTGTTTACTAATGGAAAATTAAAATGATTTACTGCAAGATGATAAATAATTCAAGTTTGTTATCAGTCTTTAGGTTTTGTTATTTTGATTCTAACAATGTATCCAAATGATTCAATACCAGATTTGTTGGATAATATCTCATGACTGTTATGGTGTTTGTGGTAAATTTGTAAAAGGAAGTGTCATTTGAAAAGACGGTCTACAATTGCTGACACAGCAAACAGTACTGTTACTTGTTCATCTCAGTTTTTTAGTTGCCTGTTTTTGCAAAAATGTTTGCTCGTGCATTTTAAATTTGTGTATTCATGCTCTAACACCATGCATTGGTAAGCAATATTATGACTTGGTTGCTGAAAAGGTCTAAGGATCTCAGCTGTGACAAAAAAAGATTAATAATGAACAAGATAGTGTTCCAAAAATGACTATGGTCTATTTTTGGTGATATGGCATTTAATTGCAGAAATGAGAAGTATGTCGCTGTGAGCTGACGATTTAAAATGAACAAAAATATGCAAATAGATTTTGAGTTTGCATTCTGATTTTTTTTTTAGTGGTGCAACAAGCCACCACCCTACCCAGAGCTGATGTTCTGCATGCTAAGAGCTACTGAAGGCATTGGGTTTTCTTTGCTTTCCTATGGAATCATTTCCATTATTGTGAATTTAAATTGGTTGGACAAAAAAAACTTTAAGATGTTGGAATTAAGCAGTGAATTTTGATTTTATGTAATACATTTTAAAAATGTTATGATTTACATATTTTAGCCAAATTGTTTTTGCCTCAGTTTTTGGAAGAGTTAGGATATGTTCGAAGCTTGTGAGATTATATCGAGATCGATAACTGTAAATTCAGCAGCTTTCATTATTTTGTGTTTTTAATAAAACTGAATAAATATAGCAGTGTCAGAAGCATTTCTTGTTGAGCTTTTGCACATGTGTGTCTGCACACTGCCTCCAAAACATTCGTAAACACATAACACAAAACATGCATAAATTAATAGTCTGTTTCAGTAAATGCAAGCTATGAATGAGGAACTGAAGGTGGAACTTTGGGGGATTTTTTAAGGTTGTGTTGGATTATACTGCCACCTGCTGCCTTAATTTGTTGCTGCAGATTTAAAGGTCTGCAGCAAGTTGTATTGTATAATAAGTTATTTGATAAGTGATGAACTTATGTGGCAGACTCACAAATTAATTGAATCCTTTTATTGCAAAACTTGTCTTCCTTGCAGAGTACATTGTTGTATGCTTTTTAAAAATAACATTAGATTTTTTCTCTCTCTTGAATTGAATTGAAGAGAAGTAGCACTGGTTTTGGTACTCATTTAGATTGTTTTATAACGTCCTTATGTCGATTTTTGTCAAAAAAAAGTTGATTTTTTAAAATACTTGAAAATGCTTAAAATTGTTTGATTATAGTTAGTCCTAAAATGTCAGAAAAACACCATATTAGAAAATGTCCAAAAAGTGAAAAAGTCATACTATAGCATGTCGATTTTTTTCCATGACATGGTCAAATTTTTTTAAAATGCAACAAATTCATAGAATTGATTTATTAGAGACTGTGGATGTGTGCTATGGTATAATCCGTTGGAAAAGTACAGAAAAACACCTTTTTATGAGCTTTTCAAAACTGAAAATGTCAAATAGTATGTCGATTTTTGTCAAGATTTTTAAATTGTAAAACGCCTAAAAAAGCTTAAAATGTAATTATTTCCGTGTGTTGATACATATTGGAGCACAACCTATCCAGAAATGACAGAAAAACAACATGTTAAAAATCGCCAAAGTTTCAAAAAGTCATACTATAGCATGTCGTTTTTTTTTTCCTGCAAAAAATAAAATGATTTCCAAAATGCACCAAATTCGCAGGATAGGTTTACTAGAGTCTGTTGATGCGTGTCAGGGTGAAACTTTTTGAAAAAGGACAGAAAAACACCATATT